>VDFB02189879.1:87187-160027 GCA_007258455.2 Sequoia sempervirens
CTCACACTCTCTCACACTCTCCCACACTCTCCCACTCTCTCTAACACCCTCTCCCACACTCTCCCACCCTATCTCCCACTCTCCCACACTCTCTTCCACTCTTTCCCACCCCTACCCTCTCTCATATTTTCTCCCACAAGCATACATACATACATATAGGCATACATACAAGCATGCATACATACATACATGACACACTAGCATACATATGCATACAAACATATCAACAAACATTCAATAAAGTGGCATTTAACTAAAGGAAGACATAATGCGAGCATGTTATGTGTTGCTAGACATGTTCCTTGGAGAAGCAAAAAATGTCAAAACTAACACATAATGTGCGCGTGTTATAACACGCTTGTGTTATATTTTTCTTTGGGAATCCACAAGCCTTAGCTTTGGTATTTGTCTTGGAATACCAACCCAAAGGCTTGGAGGGCATTCCCAATGACCATAGAAATGTTTTTACAAATTCTACAATTTTTCACATAATCGGGTTCGTGCTCACTGTCAGGATTGCATCTGGTTCGAACACATGGGTAATGTTAGGTTCTCTCTTAGCTTTCCAATGATGCAATTTTTTTCACTTTCTGATAATGTTAGGCCTTTCATCCATAATTTATTTTGTTTGTATGTCTTTTTTTGTTAAAAAGTAGCGTTTGGTGTTTTTTCGTTATAAATTAACCGTTCATCAAAATTTCAAATAAATTACATTTTTAGAAACTAGACTCCATTCTGCAATTTTATTTTATTTTTAAATCTATTACTTTTCAAAATTTGTAAGGGGAGCATGGCTAAAATTCTACTTTTTAGGAAGTGCCCACTTAGAAAATTAGTAAAAAATCAAATATTCATTAAAAAATTATTAGAAAAATCATGCATCAACTAGATACTGTTAGCTAACTTCTAACCGTAGTGACTTTAAAAACACTACAACAAAGTTCACTGTGCTAAGGTCATACAAGAGTTGCTATGTTATGTTTTTTTGACCAAAAAAACAACAATTTTTGTACATCCCTCTTTTGAACCCCTTAATCTCAACCATTTTCAAAATAAATTAGTAGTTTATAAAGTAGACTTGGAGCACTTCGATCCTTGTTCTTGTTCCATCTCAAAATTTTGAGTGTAGCTATCCTCAATTTCATGTCCAAGGTCAGTATTTCCTAATTTCAGAAAAAAAGTGGCCACTTAAGCCCCCTTTTTGGGAACCATCTTGGTGCACTTACCCACACAATTATGTACAAATTACTATTAATTCCAAATTGAGTGTGAAAATGTAAAGGGATACATTTTTCTACACTACAACCACTAGCATTGAGCTTTATTAGGTTCTTCCTCTCAGAATCCTTTAAAAATTATTTGACTACACCTACCAATGCTTTCTTGTCACTAAAATTCTTTCTACCCTAGGTGGAAAGACCAATAATTTCCATAATGAGGTCCTTGGTTACCACTAACTCCTTCCCATCAATAGTGTTCATGACTTCAAGGTCATGGCCATGTAACTTCTCTAGAGATAGCAATGAATTAATAAAATGGATGACACCCATAATATACTCTAAGATGCAATGATTTTTTTCTTTTTGTCTATGATTTAATTTTAAAGGGTAAGTGTTAATGAATAATGGGAAGATGGATGTAATAGGGTCATATCTACTTCCTATTGCTAATTGGTCACTATGTCTACATTTGTATTAATTGCCTTATGTGTATCAAGAACTATAATGTTTTACTTTGTTCACTTTAATTTTTGGCACCAAATATTTTTATCTATAGAACTCTAATCTCCATTTCCCTTTTAGACTGCAAATTTCTTTAGTCTTTTCTTATTTCAACATACTCTTTCATAGATTTAGAGGCTATTCAATTTATTTTGAGTTTAATTATCTTATTAAGGGATTTTGCTTCAGTTTGGCCATCAACACTCCTTTAGATAGCACATATATAATTTGAGGACTTGGCAAAGTGACAATTCAAAGGATTGTGTCATTGGATAGTTTTATGAACTTGGTGAGTAGGGGTTCCCACCCTTTAATAAAGTAGGTATAGTTGACAAATTTAGTAGTCATTAATTCATCACCCAATATATACATCAAAACATATTATGGGTTTTAATCCTCATTAGTATAACAAGTTTATAATGTTGTGTTATTGGTCACGTAAAATAGGTTAACATTCATTATGGGCCACAAGAACATTTGAAATGGGTTTACCATGAAAGGTGATCATATCCTTGCAACCATGTGGTGCTACCACACATGGTTTTAGGGATGTCATTGTGATGACTATTTTTTATTGTAAAATTAACTTGTTTTTGACATGAGAACATTATTGGGGCCATATTTTGGTTGATTCATCTTTACAGCTCATGAAGGTGTCACTATTGTGCTAAGTGTAGGATTCAATTTTTTAATGCAACTACCAAAAACTTGGAATGGGCCATATTCATGCATTAGAGTTTAGTTTCTCATGAAACTTCACAAAATATAGGAAGGGTGCCCATTATTCCTTCAATATGACTACAATATCCAACTACTAAAAGTGACTTTCACATTAAACCCTAGGTTCTCAAGCAATGACTTTTTGGGATCACTCCATTCCACACATGTTATATATCTCCAAATCAATTCACCATGAATGACATGGACCTAATGTCTAATTTGGATGAAGGATTGATCTGAGGAATCAAATCTTGATAGTAGATGGTCTTTATATACAAGGTAATGATTTCTGCCTTATTAGGGACTAGAAGATCAAAAGGGAGAATCATCAAGTAGCTTAAAAATAATAATTTATTTTTATCTTTAGGTCTTTAAAGTAATAGATGGTCTTTCTTTGATTTGGTGAAGTAAAGTTTTTTTTAATCATGCCAATGTACCCTTCACAATAGTATTAATTGGAAATTATATATATATATATATATATATATATATATATATATATATCTCTTGTTTGTGCCTATTTTGTGTGTTATTCTCTAATACTATGTGATAATTGTTCTATTGGTTTGATGTTTAGTACCTTAGCTTGTTTCTTGAAATTTATAACTTTTAGTATTGAACCCATGCATGATCATGTCCTTTCCTCAAGGATACTATTACCTTTGAGATAAATGAAACTATCCTTTGCCCACTTTCACAACTAGAATTTAAATAAAATATTTAGATAGGGATTTCTAATAGTGAGTGGGCTCAACTACAATCTTCCATCAAAAGAATGTATATGGCTATTTTTTAGGTCAACTTTCAATCATTTACATTATTTTTGAGTCATGGGTGCCCTTGAATAGGCTTCAAGGTTCATCTTCACAAATAAATATCCTTGAAAGGTAATCATGAACTATAGAGCTCCACTCTCCATTCACCCTTTTGGGTTATAATATTCTTTATATGATAATTCTTTGGTTCTTTACTAGTTCATATTTTGTACATATCATATAGTTGATGAATTCCTATTAACAATAGAATTGAAGTTGCCATTAATATACTTATCTAATTGAACTAAAAAAACCCATCATATTGCACCTTAAAATTCAATAAATCAACCAATATACATATTGATGACATGTTCAAAACAAGTTCCTTGAAGATTGTGACAATTATTTAGAATGAATTTGGCCACCACAATTGCAAATATGTCTTCCCATTCTTTCTAAAATCTCCATTCACAATCTCCAAGGATAATGCGTAAACCTCCCTTTTATTATTCCAAATTCATTTTCTTTCCATAATTCCACCAAGGTTTTCTACTCCCCTTCTCATCAACTTCCTCCCTTGCTTATTCAATCCCATCACACCCTAAGTTGATTCTATCTTGCTCCTTTTTCAATGCAATATATATTGACCCTTACCAAATTTCTTTCAAATCATTTAAATTCTCATTAACGTGCTTTTTGTCTCCACATTCCTAGTGCTGTAATTTCAAAAAATGTAGGTTGTAGACTTGATTTAGACAACTTGGAGTGCATGTACTTAGTTTTGTACTATGTATTACTTCAAGTAGTTTGTGTCTTCATTTATTTTATTCTATCAAGAGCCCAAACAATATTAGTAGGTTGAATTATCCTTTAATTAATAATAACTTATATATTTATATTACCTTTAAAATTAGGTATTTTATATTTGTTAAAATCTATTATTTAAAATTTAGATTATGATATATTGATAAATACATATCAAGATATCCTTCCAAAGGGGGTCTCAACTTAAATTAATGAGTACATTACAAGACAATATCACTTGCACCCTTATTCTAGTTTGATTAATGCAATTGATATTAAACTTTAAATTTGGCATTGGAACACTCCTCAAACTAAACTGCTAAACATGCATCAATAAAATTCAAGTACTTTTGGAGGATTTGATATTACTTTAAAACCAACATAGATATCTTAAATACATTTATTCAAAAAGTTTCAAGAGATACTAGTTTGAGTTAATTACTACATACATATATGAACAATTTTTTTTATTTTATGTAAGAATTATTTTATTTTATCTACATGGTTTATTTCTTAATTTGAAAAGCTATTTTTTGTACAATACATTTTTTTATTCTTATATGCAACTTTTAGTTTTGTTTTATTCTTATATTTATATTTATATATTACTTTCTAATAATTTATATATTTTAAAATTTTGATATATTAAGATAGGTTCTACTATATTTTTTTTAGGATATCAAATACTTGACCCTACTACAACTATAGATTACACCTCAAAATAATTAATTGATCTAATAATTTAGATGTGATTGTTGTCCATAAGAAAAAAGGAAATTCCTATGCACAGAATAACAAACTGCTCCTCTTTCATACTTTGTATAACCAATATAATAATATTCTTGTACAATGCCACTCATTCTAGCCAACAGTTATAAATGTCGCAGAACACACTGCTACAACCAATAAATCCATGCATGTTAATTTTGTTGAAACACTCTTACAAGCACATCTAAAGTGCTCTACAATGTTTTATTCTTCAAATGATCCTCACTACTTTACAACGGTTACCAACAACACCAACAAATAAAAAAATTAAATAACACCTAAAATAAAAGAAATTGCAAGGTTTGAATTTTAACTTAATATTAAGCAATCACTTGGAATGCAGTTTCTTGGAATTAGATGACTGGGTTCAACAAGTAGAAGTGTATTGTAGAGTTCAAGGTCTCTTAGATGATGTTTCTAAGATCTAGTTAGCTACTCTTTGGCTGGGAGAAACAACTCTCACCTGGTGGGAGAGTAGAACTCAGGAAAAAAATTCACATGGTAGAGTCAATTTAACTTGGAAAGAATTTGTTAATACTCTTAAGAAGCAATTTTATCCCCTAGGCCATATGCAATAGTTAATGATGGATTGGAAAGCTTTTAGGCAAGGGAAATTTCAAACTATCCAAGAGTACACCCATGAATTCAAGAAAAGGGCTATTGCATTGAATGTCCCATTGTACAACTAAGACACATTGCTTAAGTACATAGGTGGTCTTCACTCTTATCTAAGACATTCCATTTTGGTTTTGAATCCTAGTAATTTGGATGAAGTATGTGTACAAGCCACACACTTAGAGTCAAGAGGTAAGAGTACTTTCATTGATAAGTCTGACAAGAAGCCATCTAAGCCTGAAGGTAAATTTGAAGATAAAGGAAAGGGAAAGAAGACAACTACCATTAAGAAGAAGGATGATAAGCTCTCATGCTCTCATTGTGATATGAAAGTTCATGATGAAGATCATTGTTGGTAGTTGCATCTAGAATTGAAGCCAAAATGGGCTCATAAAAAAAAAGGTAAGAAGGAATCCACAAATGTTGTTATGGATCTTGGTTTAAAATTTGAAGATGAAACTAAGACAACAACAATGGGATTAAAAGGTAAGAATTCTAATGTTTATGTTGCTAGTTGTGCTTCTACTTCTCAAGTCCATGTTGGACCCTTGACGATAAGAAAAGAAATGATCTTTTTCACATAAGGATTGTTGCTAAGCACACTAGAATTGATACTCTCATAGATGTGGATCTCAAATTAACTTAATCTCAGAGAATGTTGTAAGGAATTTGGGATTGAAAACTACACCACATCAGATACCTTATCCACTAGGTTGGGTTTGTGAAAATAATGAATTGCAAGTAACAAGACAATGCACTTTAAGATTCACAATCACAAGTATGTTGTTGAGGTGTAGTTTGATGTGGTTCCACTAGATGTTTGTGGGATAGTGTTGGGTAGCCCGTATTTGTATGATTGAAAGGCTATTTTCTACAGGGAACTTAATCATTATCATCTATTTAAAGATGGCATTAGGTATATTGTACATTCACACAAGATCAAGACTGGTAGATCTTTTGCAAACAAAGGGTAGTTGAAAAGGGTGATTATTGCAAGTAAATATTTGTCTCTTATGTCTATTGATTTAGGTGGTTCTAGACATGAACTTGAAGAAATCAAGGTTAATCATGATTAGTTGTCGTAGGATACACCAATGGTACAACATGAGGAAATAGTAAATGAAAGCATTGATGGTCCAAGTCCTCAACTTATGGTTGGGAATTTGGAGGTTCCATTGGGTAAAAATGTTCCTATTGTGAAAGATAGATGTATTATTTATTCATTATCTTTTGTTTCTGCATTGTTATTCAACTTGATATTAGTCAATGGTTATTGGTTAAAATGGTTGTAACAATTGATGTAGATGCTTTTGGAAGTGATAGAATGATGTATGTGTTTAACAATATTATTGCAGTCCTAATTGTGGTGGTGAGCTAGATGTGTAGATGTATAGGTGATACAGGACAAGTGGGGAGGCCATGCCATCACTTAAATTCTAAATAAATGTAAATTTTGGAGGTCCAAAAGCTCTCTAGTGGGGAAGACTGATCTAGGTCAATTTTCATAAAACTTGAAGTGTTTCAAATGCTCCAAAAATTGGCACCAATTCAAAGTTCTTGGTGAAAAAAACTCAGCGCAACTTAAACGAAGTTGATAGGAGGTCATATGCTCAAGATACATGTGGTCAAAGTTTGGTCAAACATGAGGCCAAATGTAGATTTAGGGTCAAAATTTGACTATCTCAAAAATGGTCAAATGTGGCATGATATCAAAGATCTCATTTCCACAATTTTGACGTTGCTTGCTTTGCGTCAAACAAAGCTCGTATGGAGAAGATATGGCTGGTCAAAGTTCTGTGGTAAAAGGGTTGACCCTGCTAACATCAACATGATGACATGGTAGTACAATGATGATGTTAGCATGTTGACATGGCATGTGTAGGGGATGTGGTGATGACATGTACCAATGTTGTCTTGACACATGGCATCCAATGTGGCAAGTGATGTGGCAACATACATCGAATCACATGTTGACATGTGGCAATACGATAGTCAAAGAGAACCAATCACAAATTGACACATGGCACCTCTAGGATGCGCGAATAAATATTTTTTGTTAAAATATTTGATGGGGGAATCAAATCCCTGGCCTCCTCATTCCTATTGTTAAGCTCCACCAACATACCGTTCGATATTCTTTGTATACAATAGATGGAAAATTCTATTTAATGAGTATTAAAGGAAAATTTGGAGGGGAGGCGGTTTGAATCAGCAACCTCCCTTCTCCCAACAATGCCTCCTACCATTGCATCAAACCATGAGTTTGAGTGAAAATATGTGGTAACTCTATTTAAAATAGAATTTAAAAGCTGTATAAACCTTAATTTAAATTATTCAAAAAAAACCTTTTTAAGATGTATAATAGCTCAATTCAGGAGATTTTAAAGGGCTTCATGATATGTTAAGATTTTTAAAAGGGTTTTTGAAGGTTTTAGGAAAATAAGGGAGATTATTAAAGAAATTATTAAGGATTTAAGGGGATATTATAAAGATTTAACCCTCTAAAAATTAGAAAGAATTTAATCCCTTAAAAATATGACTTGTATAGCCCGAGAAAATGAAATTATAAGGGGCTTGTATAAACTTTAAAAATATGGGAAGATTATTTAAGGGTTTTTTAGGGGATTATTAAGGGATATTAGTGATTTTTAAAGATTTATCTCAGTAAATGGTGGGAATTGTTTAATATTTTTACTTGTAAAGGGAGATATGCAAGATTTTTGTAAATCATATGGTTAATGACCATATTGAGTAAATTTCATGTATAAAAATGGGGGAGTTTAAGAGTTTTGGTAACTAGGTGGTGACTTATGAGAGAATTTTGAATTGTGGAGAGAATTTGTATGGAGAGTCTGAGTTTCTGAATCTATACATCAAAGGAGTGTTACTCTGTTGCACTTGAAGGAGGAAGACTTTGAAACTCTTGAAGACTCGACACTGTATTTTGTTGATTCCTTGTAATGAGTTTGGAGCATAATCAAGGATTGGTCACTTTGTTGGAGAGGGACCTAAATACGTAGCCATTTTGACAAACTCCATTATTAACTTGTGGTTTTTCTTCTCTCTCTTCTATCTCTCTTATTCTGATATCACTTTATTATTGCTATTTCTGTTAAGAATTTCAATTACATAATTATGTTTTAAATACCTTCAATTTAATCATTGTAAAAGGTATTATTCACGTGCAACAATACTAGATCCTAACATCAGATCATTAGACCTGCAAAATTCCAAAAATATTTCTCCATTGTTGATTAGTTCTCTAATGAAATGATATCTTGTGTCTATATGTTTGCTTCTCTTGTCGAAAACTAGTTTTTTTGACAATGCTATGGCTAGGTTGTTATCACAATATATATTTGTTGCCTCTTCTTGTTCATGCTTCAAATATTTCAAGACTCTTCTCATCCAAACAACTTGACATGATGCACTTGTGGCTGCTACATACTCTGCTACAACTGATGAAAGAGTAACAATTGGTTGAACTTCTTTGAAGCCCATGATACTATACCTAATCCAAAATGAAAAAAATAATCGAAAGTACTCTTCCTATTATCTATAATCCTTGCACAATCACTGTCAGTGTATCCTATTAGCTTGAAATCACTTGTGTTTGAGTAAAGAATTGCATAGTTCCTTGTTCCACTAACATATTTCAAAATACTCTTTCCTTCTTGCCCATGACAAAATTTTGGAGACTCCAAGAACCTTGAAATGAGACTAATTGCAAACATTATGTCTGACCTTGTGGCTATTAAGTACACAAGGCTGCCAACAAGTTTTTGGTACAAGGTTGGATTTACATCTACTCCTTTTTCATCTTTTCTCAATTTCAAACCTGTGACAATAGGTGTTTGGGTTTCTTTGAAATTCATCATATTAAACCTTTTCAAAATGTCATTTATGTATTTTTTTTGAGAGATGAATATACCATTTTCATTTTGATTCACTTAATGCCAAGAAAGTACTTCATTAAACCCAAATCAGTCATCTCAAATTCTTTCTTCATAGCTGATTTGAACATGTCAATTGATAGATCACCCGTGAATACCAAGTCATCAACATATAAACAAACAATTATAATCTCACCTTGCTCATTCATTTTGGTATAGAATGTAGGTTCACTGTTGCACCTATTGAAGCCATTTTTCAAAAGGTAAGAATCAATTCTACTATACCATGTCCTTGGATCTTGTTTAAGTCCATAGAATTCTTTCTTGTGTTTGTAAACCTTGTTTTCATGTCCCAAAATCTCATACCCAGGTGGCTGCTCCACATAGACCTCTTCTTCTAAAATGCCATTTAAGAAAGCTGATTTCACATCTATTTGATATACTACCGACTTGTTTTGAGATTCTATGGCCAATATTGTTCTCACGGTGTCTAAATGAGCAACCGGTGCAAATGTCTCATTGTAGTCTATCCTGGGTTGTTATGAATAAAATTTGGATACAAGCCTTGATTTATACTTTTGCACATCACCATTTGAATTCAATTTGGTTTTGTAAACCCACTTGACTCCAATCACCTCTTTTCCTTGTGGAAGATTCACTAACTCCCATGTTTGATTCTTTTCAATAACATCTATTTCTTCATCCATTGCATGCATCCTTTTTTCTTCTTTAATATCATCTTCAAAATGAATTGGATCTTCAACATGTGAATATAAAGAAAAAAAAGAAGTCTCACTTGCATTATTTTCACCATCATTTTGCTTAGAAATTTCTCTTAAACTTTTGAATTTTTGTCTCCTTAAGCTTGCTAGTGTGGGGTTTGACATGTCACTTGAACTTGTTGAATGTGGACTTGATGGCCTTGCACTATGAGTGCTTATTGTTGATGGTGTTTGTTGTCCACTTGTTGGAGTGCTTGTTTGAATGCATGAGGCTACCCTTATACTTGATGATGGTGTCACTTGACTACTTTGTTGACCTTGAATGGGTGTAGGAGTCACACTTGGAGGGGTACCTATTGATATAACATCTTCATTTTATTCTTATGGGAAATTGGCTACTATATTGATTGTTTTATCCAAAGTTCCATCCCATGCTTCATCTTCTACAAATTGCACATCTCTATTGATTATAACCTTCTTGCTAATTGGATTGCATAACTTGTATGCCTTGGATTCATCACTATATCCCACAAATATGCATTTTTCTCCTTTGTTGTCCAAATTTCTTCTCAATTCATTTGACACATGTGCATATGCTACACATCCAAATACTCTCATGTGTGAAACATTATGTTTTCTTCCACTCAATGCTTCTTTTAGAATCATATTTATGGAACTTTTAGTGGGACATCTATTAATTATATATGTTGCACATGCTACAGCTTCAACCCAATACTCATTTGACAAATGTTTTTCCTTTAACATGCTTCTTTCCATTTCCATAGTTATTCTATTTTTTCTTTTAGCTACCCCATTTTGTTGAGGGGTGTATCTAGTGGTAAATTTCTTGTGGATTCCATGGTCTTTGCAAAAAAAATTGAAATCATTTGAAATGTATTCACCACCTCTATACATTCTCAATGCTTTGATGTGATTCCCACTTTTCTTCTCAACAAGAGCCTTGAATTGATGAAAGTAATCAAACACTTCATTCTTATGTTTTAGAAAGTAGACCCATATTTTTCTTATGTAGTATTCAATGAATGTCAAGTAGTAGCTTCCACCAATGGAGGTTGTTTTCTTTGGTCCACACAAATTTGAATGAACAATCTCTAAGGGTTTATTTTCACAAATTGACTTCCCTGCTAGAAATGATTCTCTATGTTGTTTTCCCAAGATGCAACCTTCACATATTCTATCCGGTTATTCTATTAGAGGCAGCCCCTTCACCATTATTTTCTTAAGCAATAGATTTAAGCTTCCAAAGTTTAAATGTCCAAATATTAGGTGCCATAACCAATTCTCATCCTTAATTTCAGCTTGAAAGATTGTTTGTGTGACTGCTGTAACTTTTTCTTCATGCACTTGTGGGTTCATTGAGGGGTGTTCTTGAGAAAACTCTACCTTCAAATTTGGTTTTATCCTTAGGGGAAAAATTCTATTGTTACTCATTTGAACCTTAGCTATAAGCTGATTACTTGAATATTTGTCTAAAATTGTGCATTCTTTGTTTTTGAAAAATACTCTATAACCTTTTTGGACAAGCTGCCCAATACTCATTAGATTATGCTTCAATCCAAGAACAAAATACACATCAAAACTAAAAAATTTCTCCCCCTTTTTAGTTATAATATTGATGTTCCCTTTTCCTTTAACTTCTACTTTGTTGTCATTTCCTAATGTGACATTTTATTTTACACTCTCATCCAAACTATTTTTTTTTTCTAAATTCCATGTCATATGATTGCTGCAACTTGAGTCTAAAAACCATACATCTTTTTCATTTGCTTGTGCAACATTGCATGCCAAAAACATGGTGCTTTGTTCTGATTTTTGGTTTTGGTTTTCTTTTGTGAAATTTGCATTTTGTTGTCTAGAATCATATTGTTTCTTTCTACATTCATTTAAATAATGCCCATATTTTTTGCAATAGTGACATTGGACTTGAGATTTGTCATGCCTTTGGCCTTGAGGCTGATTTTGAGTTGGATTTTGACTTGGATATTAGCTGCTACCTCTTCCACTTGAGCTTGATGGGCTAATTCTTCCACCTCCATATGAATTTATTCCTCTTCCTCTAAAACTTAATCTTCTCTTGCCTCTACTATGGTTGATTGAAACTTGTGTTTTAAAAGCATGCTCCAATGATGAATTTACTAATATTCTCAACCTATGCTCATGAGAAATGAGTGATACATGAAGCTCATCCACCAAAAGCCATGAGAGATTCTTTGTGTTAGGTTTAGGATCGAAAGTGCAATTAAGCAGAAAACACAATCACAAAGAAGACAACACAACAATTTATCCTAGGAAAACCCTCCTACTTGAGGGAGAAAAAACCAACAATTTATTCACTTATACATTAGAAATAGAAGTGCAAAAATAACACTCAAAATAAGGCCCTAGAAAGGCCAAAATTCATACAATGGATTTGCACTTGTATATAGTGTGATTTCTTGAATACACAAAATATTTAACTCTTCTCCTTGAGTCGAATCTGCTGCTCTTGAAGGCAAACCTGTTGCGGAAGAAATTCAAATTTTGGAGTGGAATGAATTGATTCTTAATGTGGAGACACCTTCTCATTTATATACAAGACTAGGTGAGCTCACTCTAGAGCTGACCTAACAAATATAATATTTTGTTTATAAAAGGTGATAGGCCAACCTATCTTTGTTTAATTTTGCTTAGGGAAATACCTCATGTAGCTATAAAACACTAACACTACCTCTTAGCTAGGGAGGTATTCTCAAATATCCTCATCATGGAGTCTCTCAACATGATGTCCACAATGGCTACACCCAATTGTGGAAAGCACAACTCAATCTCAGAGATGTGATCTTGTACAATGGTTTTCACCTCATATTTCTTAGTCTCAGAGAAATATACACTACAAGGGATTTCACCTCATATTTCTTTGTCTCAGAGAAATATACACTATAAGGGCTTTCACCTCATATTTCTCTGTCTTAGAGAAATATACACTACAAGGGCTTTCACCTCATATTTCTCCATCTTAGAGAAATATACACTACAAGGGCTTTCACCTCATATTTCTCCATCTTAGAGAAATATACACTACAAGGGCTTTCACCTCATATTTCTTCCTCTAAGAGAAATATACACTACAACAAATCTTAATGATGTTATGACTCCCTCTGGAGCTCCAAGTACCCACATCAACCTCCTGACCTCATCATCTAATATTTCCTATAATGTTTTCCTTAGAGGAATGGTATCCAACACACACTTCTGGAACTACTCCTAGCAAGACCTTTAACTAACTTGCGAGATTCTAGGACTTAGTCCTCCTCGACCTCATCCCAAATCACCCTATTCTAAATAGGTTTGTGGTGCTACCAAAGTCAAAATAAGGTTGACTGCCTTGTGCAATTTTGTTCTCTGTAGCTGAAGAGGCCTTCCAAAGACTTAGCAACTGGCCTTGCAACATGCAACTCACTTAACTAACACCTTCACTTATTCTCAGAGAGTCACTCTAGTTCCTCGTGCAATAGGACTCCATTTTCCTGAACACAAAACTCCTTCTTGACCCCTGCCTCAATACAAAGATTACAAAAATAGTCCTCTTCTCAGACATGTCATTGATTTACCCAACTTGCAAAGAATAAAAAACTATTTTTCTTTCACAACTCTTAATCCAATAGCCATTAACATTTCTTCTCCAATGATCTTTGATAGTAACCTCACTGTTTTCCACAATTCTTTCTAGGACTGCCGATAGTGGACCATGCAAGAACCATAGATTGTTGTTCCAAATTAGGAGGACATGATTTTTGTCATACCATTGTTTAGTGTTTTCATCCTTCTCAATCTTCTTTGCTGATGCAAAATCTCCATCCAAAGTTGACCCAACCTTGTGCCCTCGAAAGATGACTCCAATAAAGAATCATGAGAATTATGTGCCATCAACTCAATCCCATGGATGCAAGCTATGTCTCCATGTTCATTTCTCTAGCTGGCATGACTTCCTCACATGATTGCTCAAGCTTTTCCTCCCTTTTAATTTCTTATGCAATCTCTAATAATTAATCCATCATCCTTTTTTTCCTTGATCCATCCTGCATTTTAAAGAGATTAGTGATAGTTCATAAAATCAAACTACCCCAATACAAATGAAACATGTAGTTTAGTAAATATCATTAGATAGAACAATTAAAGGAAAGATACATAATATAACTTATCTTTGTTGATTCAATTGCAACCATTTTTCTCCTCCCGACAACCATCATCTTTGTCTGATGATGTTCCCTATAACACTCACACATTTTGGAGAGATGGTCATTATCCATAAGGTGTTACAAGTAGACATCCTCCATTATAGGCACAGTCCTTTGAAACTCTTGATGTTGTGTGAGGTAGAGGACTTCTTTAAAGTGCTCATTCTTTCCTTCGATCTTTATTTTCTCCTCCAAGTGATGCGGCCCACACATAGCTCATTCATGCCTCCATGAATCAACTTATTTAAAGTTTTCCCTTAGGTATGCAATAATTTGGCTTCAAGGTTTACCCTTAGGTCTGCAATAATTTTCCTCCTTAGGTCTACGATAATTTTCCTTCAAGATCTTCAAGATTTGCAATAATTCTCCTTGAAGATCTACAATAATTCACCTTCAAGATCTACTCTAATTCACCTTCAAGATCCACCCTTAGGTTTGCTCTGAATGGGACTGATATTCAATGAAGAATGCTTAGAAAAATATAATCAGATCCTCCCTAAACCCACTCTGATACCATGTTAGTTTTAGGATCAGAAATGCAATTAAGTAGAAAACACAATCACAAAGAAGACAACACAACAATTTATCTTGGGAAAACCCTCCTACTCGAGGGAGAAAAATCCAACAATTTATTCACTTATACATCAGAAATAGAAGTACATAAATATCACTCAAAATCAAGCCCTAGAAAGGCCGAAACTCATACAATGGATTTGCACTTGTATATAGTGCAATTTCTTGAATACAAAAAATATTTAACTATTCTCCTTGAGTTGAAACTGTTGCTCTTGAAGGTGAACCTGCTACTGAAGAAATTTGAATTTTGGAGTGGAATGAATTGATGCTTAATGTGGAGACACCTTCTCATTTATATACAAGACTAGGCGAGCTCACTCTAGAGCTGACCTAGCAAATATAATATTTTGTTTATAAAATGTGATAGGCCGACTTGTCTTTGTTTAATTTTGCTTAGGGAAATACCTCCTGCAGCTATAAAACAATAATACTTTGTCTCCTCTATGGCCACCACTATTGATTCAAACATTGTGGGAAAACTTCTCAAAATATTTTCAACCACTCTTCTCTCTTCAATATTTTCACCATGTAATCTAATTTGGTTTACCAGTCTAATCTTTTGAGTAAAAAATGAGTCTATTGACTCATTATCTTTCATATACATTGTTTCAAAATCCCTTCTCAGTATTTGTAACTTACCCGTCTTAACTTTTTCCATACCTTGATAGGCTGTTTGAAGTATATCTCATGCTTGTTTTGATTTTGTTGCACTTTGAATCCTTGGAAAAATGTTGTCATGCACTCCTTGAAAGATGAAGAAGAGAGCTTTTGAATCCTTCTTTCTATTTTCCTTTAATAATTCTTTATCTGCTCGAGACAATGCATTATATGATGTTGCATCTATTGGTCCTAGGTAGCCATTCTCAACAAACTCCCATAAATCTTGAGCACAAAATAATGCCTTCATTGTGATTTTCCCAATAGTCATAACTTTTCCCATTGAACTGCACGATCTGTGGATTTGTCAAGCTTGTGCTTGGAGTTGCCATGACTGACTACGAATAACTTATTGGAACTTTTTGTTGATGAAGCCCTTTGAACTAAAAACCTTCAACTTTGCTAAACGTTCTCTGATACCGGATGAAGGAAAAAAGCAAAGTACTAAAACAAAGAGCAAGAAATAAGGATATAAATACTCAAATTTGAAAATGATTTCAAAAACATATTATATATTTCAAACACATACTACATTTGTTGTCATAAATAAAACTTAGAGTTGCCACTCTTTTTCTATACCTAGAAAGAAATAAAAATTCAAACTCCCCTATTTTTATTTCTTCAAACTAATGCAGCAAGTAACACATTCATATGCACTTTTTTTTTTCTTAATACATAGCCCTGTCTAAAAAGACTTTTGAGCCAACATATATGCCCAGTTAAGAGAGAGAACCAAAACATTAAATTGCAATTAATATGTCTTTTCCAGCATAGAAAATCAAGTCAAGGAGATTTTCATTTAAAACATATCCAAAAGACTGGCTCAATACAAGGAATGGGAAGACAAAATGTTGGCATGAGAAGGAAGTGAGACTTTTCATCGCTGCAGCAAAGAGATGATGTACGGTGAAGTTAATGCAAGTGGGAGCAGTTTAAGAGTAATTCCAACACATGTTAACAAAGAGAAAACTCAAACAACAATACAGATAGCACTAGGCTATGTAATTCATAAATAGAAGATAAACAGAAACGATAACCTTAGCCCATGAGTAGAAACTAAAAGTACATCCTCATTCCTTTTTAATTGGATTAAAGCAATGAAATTACAAGTAATAGGAAATGGCACAAAAACAGACTGCTAAAAAAATCTGTTGTATATTATGAAACTACATAAAACATAAAAAATCTAATGTCACCTAGAGGCTGCATGGTACTCTCTGAAATCCTGCTGTCTGTCTCCTTTGGGTCCCCTTTAAGTAGTTAGAGTTTCAAACACTTGTAAGAGCTTATTGAAGAGCCTGTATAAGACTGGACTCTGAACATACAAAGCATGGGTAGTGTTAGCATGAAATTTGGTCACTGATGCAACTTAATAAAATTCACCAATAATTACAAATAAACTGCATGAAACACACAAATAGCCATAATTACTACTGTAGTGCAAAACATCCTTAATGAATACAAAAAAATCACATGAAAAAAAGAAAAGAATCAAGTATCACCTAAAGTGTAAACTTTCTTGTTCCATGAGATCAATTGACTACTACCGAATTTGCATAAGATTATTGTTGAAGGTACAACAAAATCACATGAAAAAAAGAAAAGAATCAAGTATCACCTAAAGTGTAAACTTTCTTGTTCCATGAGATCAATCGACTACTAGTGAATTTGCATAAGATTATTGTTGAAGATACCCTCTAGCTCTTTAGTTTTGGTCCTCTTTGAGGTATCAAGAGTTCCAAAGACTTGCCAAAACCTTAGTGTCTCATTTTCTCTAGCTGATGCAACAGTATACCCATCTGGGCTCTAAAATACAAAATATAGTGAGTTAACATAAACTGATTAAAAAAATAGGCATTCAACATATCCATATATAAATAGCATGCATACTTGTGCTAGATGCAACACCCTAGAAGTATGGTCAGTAAGCTCTACAATCTTTGTCATAGATGGGTATTTCCAAAAGGTCAATTAGTTTTGGTTGTGCCTATGTGAACTCAAGAGCTCACGGTCATGTTTATTCCACAACAATGCACAAACCTAAGAGTTGGTGTCATTGCGATGTAGGCATGCTCCAGTAAGACTATTCCAAAACTTAATGGATTGGTCTGCAATATCTCCACTAGATGCCAATAGATTATGTTGGAAAGGGCACAATGCCAAGGCTCTAGCTGCATCAAAATGTTCATCGATCTTGTGAAGATATTGAGATCTAACATTATAGGATGACATGCTCTTGTCCCAGATATGAAGCATGTTGTCACTACCTCCACTTGCAAGTTGTTGGAAAGATAAGGACCATTTCAATCCAAAAACTTCCTGCTCATGGCCTATGTATGTCTTAACATTGGAATTACGGATACACACATCATGGATAATTATTGAACTGTCTCTACTACCAATTGCAAGAATAGTGTCATTATAGGAAAGTGAGCCTACATGACCATGATGAGCTTTCAAGGTTCTCAACTACATTCAATGTGATAACACTACCATGTGAATAAGATTGCACTTGGAAGACAAATAAATAAAAGTAAGACATCAAAGACTTCATTTTCTTTACCTATCGATTAGATGTAGAGTCACATATTTGTACGATAGAACTAGTTAATCTAACGACATTATGTTTTCCATTGGGTGCCCAATTAACACTACTTATTTAACCAACATCATCATCTACTATCAATAGCTCAGAAGAAGTACTTCTGTTTGCATCCCATAAGTACACTGCATTGCCAAGTTTTATCAATAAAATATTGTTGTCACTCCAATCCAACAAATTCAAATGACTATCGTCAACAATAAATGGATCATCCAAAGTTCTCTCTGCATGCTGTAGACAACCGAACAACACAGTCAAAAACAACAATTAAGATAAAAATCAAAATTCTTAGCAAGGTAGTTAGTCAAAGAGCTAATTCCTTGCAGAAGTATGTCAAGTAATGCTAATGAATCCTTACCAAATTATAAAATATCTTATCACACTAAAGAATTTTCCCAATCCCTAGAATACACAAACACCAAATCTGAAACGTCAACCGAATGTACAAGATCCAACATTCACCCTAGCCAACATAGGGACCATTTTTTTTTTAAATGACAAAAGAATAAAAATATAAATATGATTGCAACAATTTTATAGAACCAGACCATAATCTAAAAGCTTTGTATGGGGAAACTGAATCTTCCAAACTCTAAGCTACTATAACAATATAAATCATTTTCCATATTCATCAAGAGAACTTGGTTTGTTAGGATAGGCTTCGTCCCCTACTCATATCTCCTTGAAACTATATCCAAATGTAATATAATTGTAGTTTTTTATTGATATGCTCCTATTCCATATTTCAATCCTTAACCTTTTATTCAATTTCTCCGCCATACTCAAAGGATCAAGCAAAAATTTAATATACAGGGAAGGAAACCAAAATATCTCCAAATTTCCAGCAACCTCATATTCAACTAGAGAAATTAAACTCACATCCATCGCATTAAAAATATTGATGAAATATTTTATCTTCCAACACACTAAATTGATCAATCCTAAAGGCTTCTTTAGCGCTAACAATAACATCTGAAATTGAGATGTCTAACTGTATACAACCCAGAGTCTATACATATTTTCTTGGTCTAACTCATGGAATCCTAGAGCCAATTGGAACTACAAATTATCAGAAAACAAAAAAATCAATGACGATATCAAGTTAATACCTTTGTGGGTATTCCTGTGGATCCCTAAAGCCAACTAGGTGAGCAATTTATCTAATCAACCAAACCTAAGCTCGCCTAAGAATGTATATCGAATCTAAAAAATACTAAAAACAATCAAGTATGTTAATTTATGTAGCTTGGACAGGTGTCTTCATTCCCAAGATTATTTATTTAATTTTTTTTTTTTGGAGACTTCTAGAAAGGAGTGAGTTGTCTAGATAATTATTTAATTAAATAATTGATTCCTCTAGAGGCTTCTAGAATCCAGTTAGTTAGGGTTGTTAGAGTCTAATTAATCTTAGCCATTGATTGTGATTAAATCTTTGCCATTGGTTTTCCAATGAGAAAAGTATAAAAGGGGATCAATGGGAATTTGGAGAACATACACACACAAGTAGAATTGCAGTGATAGCAAGTCGACACACTCAAGTAGACTTGTAGTGATAGCAAGTAGACACACTTGAGAAAGACTTGCAATGATAGCAAGTAGATTTGCAGTGAGAGAAAATAGTCTTATAGTGATAGCAAGGGCATAGTGATAGCGTTGGGGATAGCAGCTGTGGAATTTCAGTAGGAGAAATTGAGGGAAGAATTTTCGGAGAAGAATATTGCTAGAGCTCTGCCAGTAAGAGGCAAGAAATTTATGTATCTCTTAATTTGCTAAAGTTTAATAAAATTCCTCATCTATAGTAGTGGTTTTCCCTTCGGGGTTTTTCCACAGACAATTTGTCCAAAAATATTGTGTTCATTATTTTGCATGTTTTCTTCTCTATTCCTATGAGTTTTATTAGTGAAGTTGTAGTTGTATTATTTTTTGATATTTTCCGTGAATTAATTTTCTAGAGTCAAATAATCTATATTAGATAGGAGATTAATAATCAGTAACTGCAATAGAATTTTCAAATGGTATCAAAGTTGATATGAGGGTAGACAAGGCTCAGCACAGGAAGGAAAGATCGAGGGTTTATAAAAACCCAGTTCAACCTCTTCAGAATTATTTTTTATTATTACTCCTTTTATCTTTTGAGAAGGCCTTAGTAGGTTTAAGAGATCAATATAGATTGGATGGAGCCTCAAATTTTGGTGTCTAGAAAGCCAAAATTTCCTTATTGTTGGAAGAGAATGCTATCAAGGAGTATGTGACTAGTGTTGTACCTATACCTACAAATCCAACACATCTCTTAGCACATAAGAAGGAAGATGCCAAGGCGAGGAGGTTGATCCTTGATGGTATCAAGGACCATATTGTTCCACATGTTGTAGAGTTAGATATAGCAAAGAAGATGTGGGATGCCATTCTGAATCTGTACCAGAATGCTACCACTAATTGGAAGCTAATTCTTAGAGAAAAGTTGAGGAATACTCAGATGAACAAGGGAGAAGACATGACAAATTACCTCACTAGACTCAGACTTGTCACGGATGAGTTGGAAACTATTGGAGATAAACCAGATGATGATGAGCTAGTGTGGATAGCCCTAAATGGGTTTACTAAGCAGTGGGATGTCTTTGTTCAAGTTATCAATGGATGAGACACCTTACTGAGTTGGGATCGACTATAGAGTGACTTCACTCAGGAGGAGCTTAGACTTAGTCTTGTTAGTGGTACTAGCAGTAAGAGTCAGAAAAGTGAGGTAGAACCATAAAATGTTGCCCTAGTAGGAAAGGGGAAAGTGAAGAAGGGGTCTAGCAAAGGATTAAATCCACAAAGTGAGAAGGACTTGTCTAAATTCAAGTGCTATGGTTGTCACGAGTTTGGCCACTATGTCAGCAATTTCCTGCAAAGGAAGAAGAACAAAAAGAAGAGCAAGAAGCAGACAAAAACTTTAACAAGCATAGATGAGCTCTCTAGTTGAATGAAGGACGAGTTCTCTCTCATAGCTTGTATGGATAGCTCAAACTCACAAGGTGTTTGGTATATAGATAATGGGGCATCATTTCATATGACAGGAGTTAGAGAGTAATTCTCCAGCTATAAGGAGGAGGACATCAGAATACAAATTTCTATGGGAAACATGTCCAAACTCAATCCAGTTGGGAAAGGGATTGTTCTATTTTAGAGGGAGAATGGCAAGCAGATTCCCATTCATGATGTGTTGCATGTGCCTAGCTTGGGTATGAATTTTATTTCCATATCCGTGCTTCAGGATAAATGTTACAATGTACTCTTTAGAGGGGCAAATGTGTTAATCAAGCACAAGGATTGGAAATCACCCACAACTATTGGAGTTAAGAGCGATCGACTTTATAGGTTGTAGTTTGATACTCATAAGGCACTGATGAGCAACAATAATTCTAGAGATCAAGGAGAGCTATGGCATAGGAGAATGGGCCATATACATCATAGAGCACTTAAATTGCTTCGTGAGATAGTACTAGGTGTTCCAAAGGTGAGCACAAAGCATGGTGATGTATGTAAAGGATATGTGTTGGGGAAGTTTGTGAAAGTAGCTTTTCCAAGGAGTGACACCAGATCCAAGGGTGTTCTTGATCTAGTATATTTAGATATATGTGGACCAATGTCGACAAAGTCTCTCAAAGGATACAAGTACTTTGTTATTTTTATTGATGATTTCTCTAGGAAGACTTGGATATACTTCTTGAAGACAAAGGATGAGGTTTTCAGTCGCTTCCAAGAGTTCAAATCTCTTGTGGATAATTTGACAGGGAGGAAGATAAAGGTTCTTCAGTTAGATCATGGAGGCGAGTACAAAGGGAAAGAGTTCAAGGAGTTCTGTACTAGGGAAGGAATCAAGAGAGAGTGGACTGCTCCTTACAACCTGTAATAGAATGGGGTTACTGAGAGGAAGAATCCATCTATATCAAAGGTGGAAAGGGATATGTTGCATGACCAGGATATGCCATGTTATTTATGGGCAGAGGCATATATTATAGTAGTGTACATACAAAATAGGGTCCCACATAAGGTATTGGGAAAGATGACACTAGAGGAGGCATTCTCAAGGAAGAAGCCAGATGTTAGCCACTTTAGGATATTTGGGAGTTTGACATATTGTCACATTCCAGGGCCTAAACGTTCCAAGTTAGATCAGACTGTAGAGAGGGGGTAAAATGTGGGGTATAGTGAAACCTCAAAGGCATATCAGATATTTATTCCAGGGACCAGAAGGATCATAGTCAGGCGTGATGTCAATTTCATGGAGGACAAGGCATTTAGGAGGTCTAGAGATTTTCTAGCAGATGATCAAAGTGAGTAGCTAGTGGAAGCTCCAAGGATCGTTCAAGAAGATCAAGGCCAGTGAAATTCGAGTACAGTTACTAGTACAAGCACAAGCTTAGGTGTTGAGATTTTGCAGAGTATGGAGTAGTAGATGCAACAGATCCAAGAGATGCATTAGGGAGATATAGAGGTTGATACTTCATCCTCTACAGTTGGTAGCAGGAATCAACAATCACAAATGGATACTCAGAAGTTTGGGGGAGCTCCTAGGATGAGTAGTAAACATTGGAGACAACTAGCCAGGTATAATGACTATATGACATTAGTTAGTCAGTTGGTAGATAGTGAGCCTTCCAGCTATCAGGAGGCCGCACAACAATAGGTGTGGCAAGATGAGATGGTTGAGGAATATACCTCAATAGTGCAGAACGATGTGTGGGAGGTTGTGCCTAGACCAACAAATAGGGCAATGGTTGGATCACGTTGGATCTATAAGATCAAGCATGGTGCAGATGGTAGCATCAAGAAATACAAGGAAAGGTTTGTGGCCAAGGGGTTCTCTTAGAAGGAGGGAATTGACTATGATGAGACATTTTCTCTAGTGGCTAGGTATACTTCTATATGAGTCATCATCTCAGTTGTAATACAAATGGGATGGAAAATCCATCAAATGGATGTCAAGACGACATTTCTCAATGGTGAATTGAAAGAGGAGGTATACATAGAAAAACCAAGGGATTTGTGGCACACAACAGTACAACCCACATGTGCAGGTTGAAGAGAGCTTTGTACAGACTCAAGCAGGCTCCCAAGGTGTGGTATGAGTGCATTGATAAATACTTGCAGGGAATGAGCTTCATGAAGAGTGAAGCAGATGCTAACCTCTACTACTTGGTGGTTGGGGGTGAGGTTCTCATTCTTGTTCTATATGTGGATGACTTGTTTTAAATAAGTTCACTAGGGATCATAGAGGAGTGCAAGAGGGACCTTGCAGCAAAGTTTGAGATGAAGGATTTGGGGCTTATGCTCAATTTCTAGGCATGGAGGTATGGTAGACAGATGGAGATATCTTCCTTGGACAAGGGAAATACTGCATTGAAATCTTGAGGAGGTTTGAGATGGAAGATTGCAGAGCCATGTCTACTCCTATGATCATGAATTGGAAGAAGGTAAACTCATCCAAAGAGAAGGATGTAGACCCCACCTTATACAGGCAGTTGATTGGGTCTCTCATATATTTGGTCAACACCAGGCTAGATATATCTTTAGCAGTAAACTCTCTTAGTCAATTCATGGTGGAGCTAAAGAGAGTGCATTGGATAGCAACAAAGCATGTGTTGTGGTATTTGTGTGGTACAATTGAGGATGGGATTAGATATGCTTGAGGTGATAGTATCAGGTTGATAGGCTATACTAAAGTAGATTGGGTAGGCAGCATAGTGGACATGACAAGCACTTCAGGGTGTTGCTTCAGTTTGGGATCAAGAGTTGTCTCTTGGTACAATAGGAAGCAGAAGTTTGTGGCTTTGAGTTCTACAGAGGTAGAATACATAGCAGCTAGCATGGCAACATGTGAGGTGATATGGCTTTGAAAGTTGTTGGTAGCCTTGTTTGGTCAAAGGGTTGAGACTATGGTGATATACTATGACAATCAAATTTGCATCAAATTGTCGAAGAATCTAGTGTTTCATGATAGGTCTAAGCATATAGACATTATATATCATTTCATTAGGGATTGTGTATAGTGTGGGATTGTTCAGCTATAGTATATACCTATAGATCAACAGGTTGTAGACATTTTGACTAAGGCATTGGGGAAGGAAAAATTCATCTTCTTTAGAGATAAGTTTGGTGTCATGCAGAACACCTTCCTCACTAAGAGGGAGTGTTAATTTATGTAGCTTGGATAGGTGTACATTCCCAAGATTATTTATTTAATTATTTAATTTTTTTGGAGACTTCTAGAAAGGAGTGAGTTGTCTAGATAATTATGTAATTAAGTAATTGATTCCTCTAGAGACTTCTAGAATCTAGCTAGTTAGGGTTGTTAGAGTCTAATTAATCTTAGCCATTGATTGCAATTAAATCTTGGCCATTGGTTTTCCAATGAGAAAAGTATAAAAGGGGATTAATGGGCATTTGGAGAACATACACACACAAGTAGACTTGCAGTGATAGCAAGTAGAAACACTCAAGTAGACTTACAGTGATAGCAAGGGCGTAGTGATAGCATTGAGGATAGCAGTTGTAGAATTTCAACGGGAGAAATTGAGGGAAGAATTTTCTGGAGAAGAATATTGCCGGAGCTTTTCTAGTAAGAGGCAAGCAGTTTATGTATCTCTTAATTTGCTGAAGTTTAATAAAATTCATCATCTACAGTAGTGGTTTTCCCTTCAAGGTTTTTCCACAGACAATTTGTCCAAAAATATTGTGTTCATTATTTTGCATGTTTTCTTCTCTATTCTTGTGAGTTTTATTAGTGAAGTTGCAGTTGTATTATTTTTTGATATTTTTTGTGAATTAATTTTCTAGAGTATATTAGATAGGAGATTAATAATCAGTAACTGCAATAGAATTTTCAAAAAGTATTCACAAAAGAATCATAGCTTACAAAAGAAATAAAATAAGAATAACACTTACTTGAGGAATGTAGCGGTTGTGTGATCTGCTAGTTCTGGCCCCAGTATCAACAGAAAGAGCTTCAGAATAGACAGATTGCAATCCCTGTGCAGATGGATTTCTACTAAATCTCAACATTCTTGATATCTTACTAAAATCCATCACTAAATTAACTGCGTGATCCCTGTTATATTCTTCCATGGAGGGTGTATTCCTAATGGTATTGCTTTTATTTGCTAGATATCAAGCCCAATCAAAATCTATGGAACTTCTATGGGCAATAAACCTGTCCCCTTGTAATGACAAACCAAGGATGATCTCACCACCAATGAAAAAACCCTGAAATGTGATATATTTCTGTAAGAAATAGAAGAGAAACATAATATACACAATTTGCATTGGAGTTGCCGCTTGCTTTTGCAGAGGATGACCGATCTGAGGCCTTCTAGAAGGATTCCTAATGCTTGGTGTTTGAGGTGATCCAAAAGCCTTCTTCATTGTTTTGAATTGAAATAAAACCTACAATTCACAACAACAAAACAACAAAAAGAAAAAAGAAAAAACAACATGCAAAAAAATTAAAGATAAATTACAATACATAAGTACTCAATATGTTATATCTTAGCTGTATGTTAGTGAGGAAATTGACGAGCAATATGATACAACCAAAGAGCCTTAGTACATCATAAGCCTGCAACCACCAAATTTGAAAGTCGTCAGTTAAGAGAAAAAGAGCAAATGAGAGGGAGAGGAAATTGAAGCTCGGGGATTATTTATATGGGAAATTTTTTGAAATTTGGATATAATTGGATGCCACCCAAATTAGTGGCATTTGATCTATAACAACTTTTATCTGTAAATGTTTTTAGGTTAAAATTATTTGATTTATTTTTGGTAAGGTAAAATGTATGATATCTATATCGAAATTCAATTATGTCTTCTTCTTCTTCTTTTTTTTTTTTTTCAAATTCATTGATTTATTTCAATTTTATTTTCATTTAAGCATATTTAATTTTAATTATAGAATTTCTTCCAATCTATCTATTTAATTTGTTATCTCATTTTAATACCTTCTAGAAAATAACTTGGACTTAAATTTTTTAATTTTTATTTTATTTTATATATTTTTGTTTTATGGGGTGTTTTTATTTAGTACAAAGTATTACATCAAGGTGGATAATTATTATATAATTTATCATCTTTTTATTTGAAATTGGGTCTTTTCATAACCTATGTATTAAAATATTAAAATAATATTTTATTTTTAATTTGATAATATATTTAAATATTTGTAAAGGAAAATGCCATTCCCTAAAGTTAATTTAGGCTAATTAAATAAATCAACTTAGGTTAAAACCAATAAAAAGTAGTTAGGAATGATAAATTGAACATATTATTTTGAATGGTAGATTAGAGAGATTAAGCACTTAGTTCTAGGAACAATGGTAAAGAATAAATTTGATGTAGCACTAAAATCAAATTATCTTGTGTTGCTAAGTGAATTGGTGCTTGCTAGTCACCAATAATTATTGGGAGAAAAAAAATCCCTTTTTCTTTTAAGTGTACACAACATATACAATTTACAAATCTTTGGAGATTTTGAGGAATAATAACTAAAACTAAAAATAAATTTGAAAACTTATATTTATATTGGAAAAAATGTGTGAATTAAATTAAAGAGAATTTAGAGATTAATATAAATAAACATAAGAAAATTAATGGGATTTTGTAAATAGATAAAAAAACACTTCTTGTAAATTAATAATCTCAAAGTAGTTTTTTTCCTTTAAAAACATTTTTTAAAAATTCCAAAAATCATGTTCATGACTTAGCTTTGCAATAAATAGGTGAAATACATCCACCTCTTCTCATACCAATGTAAGTACTCATAATGAACTTAAAAAAAATCATTAAAATATTACATTATAAATCTTTATAAAATCACTTTATATTAAAAATGCTTTTGATTAAGAAAACAAGGTTAAAGGGCCTTGACCCTATACAACAACAAAAAAAACAAACCTAAAAAATAGAACAAGTTTTAAGCCAATAGAATAGGCCTAAAGACCACCCACAAAGCTACAACCAACAAAACATCCCAATAGTAACAAGCTAGAAATCAGCAGCCAACAACAACTACCCCAAGGGTGGACAAGACTACCCAACTCTCAAAGCATTTCATGTAGGTTTTAATGGGACATCAAATCCAAACCACAATCAAGACAGGCCTCATGGCCAACAAAATAGGCCAACACGCCACCCACAAAGTAGCAACACAAGATGCAGATAGAAACAATAACCCATCATCAACAACCACACCACTAAGCTTATCCATGCACCCAAAAACGACCAACTTGCAACCAACTTATCGCTGAAATAACCAAAATTTTGAGCCATGAATAACACTAAAACTGAAGAACCAAAGAGCCCCCATCAACCAACTTGCCACTCCACCTCTATAAGAAATGTCACCAAGAATACCCTGTCCACAATAGCACAGACTTGCCAACATACCCATCCTCCACCTCCATAGGAGTGGCCTCCATCTCAATAGTAGTTGAAAGGGAGAAAACCCTTGAAGAAGCAAAAGTAGTCCATTGAACTCACAAAACCCACCTCCACCTCAATAGGAGGGCTCTCCACCTCAACACGAGAGGTCTCCACCTCCATAACAAACATAATATGCGAAGTTAGTAAGAAAGCTATAACACTCCCGTAGAGAGAGTAAACTTAGCAACCTTGGTTGACAGAAGCACCTGGGTCTTTGGGATAAACATCAAGTGTAACCCAACCAAAAAATAAATGCAAAAAAACTAGAGAGTTCACAACACCCTTGAAGATCTTGAAGGAACTTGAGTGATAGACTAACTTTTTCAGAACAATGACGACTGCTGGGTAAACCCACAATAATGGGTTACACTTTTTTGGATGAAGGAAAATTAAAAACTCCCATTAAAAAATCACTAAATGGCTTCATATGAAGGGGGGGCTTCAAATGAAAGAGGTTTAGTCGAAGTAGCCCCCCTTCTATCGAAGTAGGTGTTCGAATGAACCCCCACGAGTTAATGAGTATTTTAGTTTTTTTTTAATTTTTAAACTAATAGGCCTTCGACTAAACCCACCCTTCCATCAAGCGCATTTTTTCCCCTCTAAATTTATTTTCCCCCTCTAAATTTAGAGATGTGGTTAGGTTGTCATTTTGAGTGAGGTCTTTTTCATGAGCAGGGTGAAGGGTGAGGTCATTTTGGCATTTCCAGCGGGCTTTCACGAACAAGGCAAAGATCATTTTTGGAATTTTCATAGGGAAGAGATCATTTCTGGCATTTTCATAGGGCGAGGTTAAATTGCATGTCTATTGGTATAGTTACAACTAAAACATCTGTTAAATTGTTCTTTCCTTTACACATTAATGGATTTTCTTACACTAGTTCAATATTCCCATTTTGGGCATAAGTGAGGAGGTCACGAGTTTAGTTTTATACCTGTCATTGTGTTTGAACGAAGTTTCTAAAGCCTTGTTAATTAAATCCTACTCTGTATACATTGATTCATGTTCAAACCTTGCCCCATAGTATCATTTCTAGCGGTAAGGAGGACGTTCGGAAGATTTTTGAATGCATCTTTAGGCCTGTCAATTTTTTTTTCATGAAAGTTTTTTTAAATCTTTTCCATAAAATGTGTGTACATACATTTATATTTTGCAATGTGTGAGATCTCATTTTTGTGAGACATTCTATCAAAGAATCACACACCTTTACTATAGGTGAAAATACTTGAGGCATTTTTCAAAAAGTTTATGTGCATGCTATGCATCCATAGCTCACATGCATGTTTACTGGAGACCTTCTAACTTCAATATCTAATAGAAATTTTTGATACTTTGAATGACTATTATATGCTCCCTCTTTTACATGCATGTCTATTAGTACAGTAACAACTAAAACATCTATTAAATTGTTCTATCCTTTACATTTTAGTGGATATTCTTAGGCTATTTCAATATTCCCATTTTGGGCATAACTTTAGTCACATGAACAAATTTATGTCATTTTCATGCACAGGTGAAGGTGAAAGGAGGAAAACTTTAGAAGTTTGTAATTTTCATGCACAAGTGAAGGCGAGATGAGGAGGTGAACATCTGAGGTCAAAACACACCAAAAAATAGGTGCGCATTAATCGACCTAAAATTTCATTTTTCCTCACTCTTGATTTTCACTGAAATCGATCTCAAGCATACAATTCCTAGGGTAAATATGTATCTTGAATATTGTTGTTCAGTTATAAAGAGGAAAACATTAGAGTTTTAGGTGATTTGGGTTTTAGTCACATTAGGGTTTTAGGTGATCAGGCTTTAGTCACATAGATACATTTAGGCATATTTCAAATCAGGGTTTTAGGTGATCTAGTTTTTTATCCAATAAGATTTGTTTTTAGTTTTGTGTGGGTCAGGCTATTGGGTTTTTTTAATTTGTTTTGTCCTATTGAATACTTTTTGGGTTTTGTTTTTGTAATATGTTTTATCACATTAGAGAATTGTGGTCTATTAAATTTTGTTGGCTATTAACAACTTCAAAATTTTGTGTTTGTTTTTGGGTTTCTGAATACTTTCGTATCATCATGTAATGCAAAATTATTATCATTTGAGCACAAGTGAAGAGATTTTGTTGCAATCATGATTCTTTTTGCAAAAAAAAATTTCTCCTTAGATTTGCATTTACTCATTTTTCATTCATTTATTTTATTGTTATGATGAATGGATAGATAAGATTTTTGGCATTAGAGACAACTGCATCTAACTAAGCCCTATGTCTTTTATACGGGGAGGTATTTCAAAAGGCCTTTGAATCACTTTTTAATTGAGTGAATTGACGTGGAGTCACTCTTCACGCTTGAAGCATTTTTTTGAGATACCTATATCATATATGTGGCATAGGCTAGGAAGTCATAACTTAGAGGACAATCCCTTTTTTCTACAATGAGTATATGTTTCCTCTTCTTCATCAAGTTTTTCAAGACTTGGCATGCCATGCTAGCATATCAATGTATTTCAAGCTCCTATAAGCATCATATCATCATAGTATTTTCATATTAGAGTATGTAAATGAGGGCGAACCCAAAGAACCAAAGTTTTTGTCCCTTACCATCTAAACCCTCTTTGTTAACTATTCCTTCAATTTGTCCCTTGCACCTCCTTAAGATATCCTCATATCTTTGTCATCCACCTTTCATACTTGACAATCATAAGACATGACAGGGTCTTGAATACTAATAGTATGAAGGTTTTTTGACAAATTTCAGTCATTTTCTATGACCTTGTTCATGCTATGCATTTCCTTTTTGTCTTTCATAGTGAGACACAAACAAAAGATAGTGAACATATAGTTTATTATCCCAAAACCTTGTCCTCTGGTCATTTTCATATAGACAGTGTCTTCTTGTGTCTTCTTGCACTTGAATTGTGAAATAAATTGTCATCCATTGTCATGCATGTACTGTATACCTCTTCCCTCCCAAATTTTTATCTCATAGGTTATTCTTTGCTAGGAATTTTGTAGGTTATTCTAGATTCTAACACAAAATATTTATTACATTTTTTGATACAAGACCTCGTTAGACAAGTACTTTCCCCATTTGAGAAATTGAAGGAGCCTCAACATTTTGATATATTGAATTTTGAAAAGATAATAACTTCCAACCAATAAAACTCCCAAAATCAACATAAATTGGTGCAAGGAATAGAATAACAAGTGGATTTGATTTCATAAGCCAAATTTGTAAACTCTTGCTATAGTTGATTTTTCCATAAGTCTTGCATGCATTTTGTGTTAACAAAAATACTAGAGTTAATTTGCTTGCCCTGTTATAAGAGACAAAGCATAATGACTAAAGATATGGTAAAAAATTAATCATTTTCTCAAGATATTCCCTTCTTTATATATTGTGTGTTCTTTTGTGTCTAATGTAGGGCTCTATTCTATTCATCCCTTTATTTTGTTGGTCTATGACACTCATTAAGAATTGATCCATGGTGGGCTCTTTGTAAGCCATTCAAATTGACTGATAGACCAAGGGCCACTAAACAAATATATAGTTTTTAGCAATAAAAAAGTTTTGAATTGAAATAATCTTGTGGTTTTATACGTGCAATAAGTAATAGCAACACCTATATTATGTATGCAAAACTCTGGCATGATTACTCTATCATGGAGTATACATAAAAGTGTTTAATAAACAAGTAAGAAAATTAAGAATTGAGTATTTAGGGCAAGCACTAAAGTTAGCTTCTTAATGACCCTTAAGAGTGTAGGCCTATTATATAAGGGCTCTTATTTTAGAGCACAAATAGATGTGACCTTGTGGCTATTATGCATTGGGTCAAAGTGTAATATTGAGAGTTAGCCTCTAAATGCGTTACCCACACATAAAGGATATGTGACCTAGTGCAGACTGATATGATTTAAATATAAAGTTTAGATAGAAACCTATACTAGATTATGATAGAACTAAACTTGAGCTCCAAATCCACCATTCAAATGTAATACCCACACATTAAGGCTCTATTGCAAAGCAAACATGGAAGCATTATATAGACCATGAAGATGGTTTAGGATTTATAGAATAGCACTAAAACACCATAATAGAGTGAGACTATCAAAGTTTAGTTTTAGGGATATTATTCAAGTTTGATAACCATCACCAAGTATAGACATATATGTTTTTTATTTCTATACACAAAATCAAATGGTAAGATAAAAAGCTACCTTCAAATTCAATATTCTCACATTAAGGATTTCAACTCATAGACAACCTATATAGTTCACAATCTAAGGCTAACCTTCAAATGCAATACTCTCACATGATGACTTTAGTCAAAACTTGTGACACTTTTCGAAATCAACAAATTTAAGATATTACACAACTAAACTTGTGTATTGATGCCCTAATCATCCCGTCACAAGACCATCAAACTTGAATATAGATTATTTCCTTACCTTTAACAATGTCAAGTACAATAACTGCATTTAGCACTACAATCCATATGTACACCTAAAAATAAAGGAATGTGTACCTTGTAATGGTTAAGAGTTGTAGCTACATTGTATATTCATGCCTTGCTACAAAGTCACAATTTGTTACATTCTTCCCAGCTCCAATAAGCTGCCAAATGTCACTTCTATTTATAACAAACCCATTTTCATATGCCCAAGTCTTCAAAAATTGTACAAAATTCTCCCTTCCATTTTCTTTGGTTGCAAATACTTCTCTTTGCAATTTTCATCACATCCATCGATTATTTAATATTTTCACTACTATCACCATCATTTTGAAATTTGAATGTCTTAAATGAAATTTGAGACTACAAATTTTAATTAACATCATCTGTCCATTATCAATTTTATGTATGTTGAGCCCCTACACATAAACATGCCAAATAACTTAGGATTCACTAAATACAAATACAAACCCTTTCTACTTAGGATTCACTAAATACAAATTTGTTCAATATGTTGCTATGCCCTTGTATTCAAATAAATTCAATGCATTGTATTTGGGGAGACATGTTGATCCTTTGATATATTTGGATTTTGATATGGAAGCTTTTGACATTTGGCACCCAAATTGCTTCCAAGAGAAATGGAATGGGTAGATGTAGATGAATGACATGGAGGTATTATGGATGGGTTAATGTAGGTAGAATTTTGAAACTTGGGCATCAAGGATGTGTGCCTTTGTTGTTCTTGATGAATAGGAGATGGAGGGATGTAGGGCCCCAATATGGATGGAAGAGTTGATGAACTAGGGTTTGGATGATAAGGACCAAGGATATAGGGGAGGTTTGATGGACTAGGTTACTTAGGTTTATTTTGATGGAATGTGGACTTATAATGGGTAACAATGTCTTGAGCATGAGGTGTATAACCAAGGCCATGATAGTATGGATTTTCTTGGAATATGAACTTACATAGGTCGGGGATGAATATGGACATGATTAAGATTAGAGGTTGGATGATAAGTGTATGTGTGTGAAGCATAAGAGGAAGATATGAATGGTGGAGAGGGTGGTGCTTGGACTCCCTTAAGTGTGATTATTGGTTTAGGTGGTGGAATGTGATTAGGGGCTCCCTTAAGCATAACTTTTGGTTTTATTGGAGGAATGTCATTAGGGACTCCTTTAAGCACAAATTTTGGTTTTATTGGAGGAATGTCATTAGGGACTCATTTAAGGACAACTTTTGGTTTTATTGGAGGAATGTCATTAGAAACTCCTTTAAGTGTGATTATTGGTTTAGGTTTAGATGAAGATTTAGTAGAAAATGATGTGGAAGATAGGGATGAAGGCATGTTTGGCTTTGAGAGTTTTTGAAAGGGGATTATAAATGATCTTGAAAAGTTTAGAAAGGATAGAGGAAAGTTTTGGGATGTTGTGAGTATGTTGTTGGATGATTAGTCAAATTTTGGGAAGGTTATAGATGGTTTAGGGATGATTATTATGATGGATGAAGCATGAGACCCAAAGGTTATGATAGGTGATGATGTTTGAGTGTGATTGAAAATGTTTATGAAAAAAATATAGTTTAAACAAAAAAGCACAATATCTGAATTTTTTGACTTGACTTGAAGACAAATACAACCTATGGTTGGCTAGGACAATATTTGTTGGGTTCCCACTTGGATTTCTCTAGCCATGCCTATTCAAAGAGGATAGCTTAGGAGTTTGGTGACACTATCTCCCCTCCATGACACTCACTTCTTAGGTACACCAAAATCCAAATTTACCAAAGAGGAATTTTCTATCTCTACTTTGAATCATGAAAGTATGGGATGACTTTAGAGGTTCGACCTCCTGCACCAACAAATAGAAGGATTTTGGCTTTCTACACAATTTTTTCTAGTAAGGGCATTCGGTTCAAGGGATACTATGATAAACTCCCTCAAGGGGTCTCCTAACCCTTAGAACAAGGGATTTTCACATCATAAAGATACTAGGGGAGAGCTATCACGTACCACTTCCTGAATTGATCACAATTTTTATCGTAACCACACATTTATATAGTGGTTTACAAGGACTTGACTTTAGCTTGTTACCACTTGGGACATTACCACCTTTCAAAGCGGGGTGACAGGCCCTCTAAGGGGTAAACACATAAATAGATGAGTTTGGCTTTGATTTATGTGTTTGCACAAGGTGAGAGCATACACCTAACATCTTACAAGCACAAAAAATAGTGGTTTATTAACCCCTTAGTTAAATCTATGTGAAAGATAGTTGTTCTTTTTAAGGACCAATTGAAGTGTGATCTACTCTAAAACAAACAAGATTTAGTTGTTTTAGAATAAAGTCTTGGACATGCGAAAACATGCAAAACCACCCATTAGTAGTTTCAATCAATATTCTTCGACAAACAAGAGTTTTATTTTTTTGATTTTTCAAGCTTGGACAAACGAACTTGCAAAAAAAGACAAATTAACAAAGTTAGCCATAAAATTTTAAAAAAATCTACATTAAAAAGAAAAATTAGCATTTAATCTAAAATCTAATTAATCTAATTTAAAAATTTAAATCTAACTAAATTAGAAGAATCTAGCTCTAAATTCTAAATTGTAAAAGATCTAAAATCTAAATTTTATCTAAAGTAAAACTAGATTAAGAAACTTAAATTAAAACTAAATTAAGAAATTTTAAATATAAATTAAATTAAAAAACTCAAATCTACACTAAATTAGAAATTCAAAAATCTAAACTAAATTAAAAATTAGAATCTAAACTAAATTAGAAATTTAAAAATATAAACTAAATTAGAATTTAAAAGCTAACTAAATTATAAAGTTTAAAAACTAAACTAATTAGAAATTTAAAATTCTAAACTAAATTAGAAAATCTAAAAATCTAAACTAAATTAGGAATTTAAAAGCTAACTAAATTGTAAAGTTTAAAAACTAAACTAATTAGAAATTTAAAATTCTAAACTAAATTAGAAATTTAAAAATCTAAACCAAATTAGGAATTTAAAAGCTAACTAAATTAGAAAGTTTAAAAACTAAACTAATTAGAATTTTAAGATTCTAAACTAAAGTATAAAAAATCTAAACCAAAATAGGAAACTTAAATCTAAAATCTAAATTAGAAATTTAAATCTAAATTAAATTAGAAAAATCTAGAATCTAAAAATCTAAATTAAATCTAAATTAAATCTAAACTAGATTAAAACTCTAAAGGGAAATGAAAGGAATAATATTGAGAGAGGCTCAAGTTTGACATACCTTGTGCAATCTTACTTTTACTTGTATTTTTGTTCCCCATCTTCTTGGAAAATACCGCTTAACAATTTACAATTTTTTTGAATCTTCTCCTCCAAAACTTGTTTTGTAGAACAAAAATATCTTTCACAATTTTTCTATTTCTCTTCTCCAAAACTTGTCTTCTAAAACCTAAATATCCTTCACAATTCCTTGAGTTTCTTTTTACTTATATAGTGATTTAAAACTACACTTAACTGTTAGTATTAAAATCCAAAAAAAAAATTAGAAAAAAGAAGAGTTAAAACTACACTTAACTATTAATATTAATATTAAAATCATTACATGCATTTGAAAAACTTAAAAAAGAAGTTATAACCACACTTAACTCTAAATATTAAAATCCAAAAAACAAGAAGAAGAAGAAGTAGTTAAAACTACACTTAACTATTAATATTAAAATCATTACATGCATTATAAAGGAAAAACTTAGAAAAAAATAACTTAAAATAACACTTAATTGTTAATATTAAAGTAAAAAAACTATTAGAAAAAAAAAGGTTAAAATTACACATAAATATTAATATTAATATTAAAATCATTACATCATTCTGAAAAACTTAGAAAAAAAAAATTAAATATTAAAATTAAAAAAAAAGAAGGAAAAGCTAAAAAGTTGTTGATATAACGTTTTGTTTTCAAGGGTTCATTTGAAGGATGAAAAAAAATCAAAATGGCTAGTTTGGGGAAGAGTTTAGCGGCCTTTAATGTTAGAGTTATCTTGTATTAGCTAATAATTAATTAATCTTTAATTGATTATTAGTCTAATTTATTCTCACACACTTTAGCTAAACTTAGGAATTCTTTATTAGTTGAGTTAATATTAGATCATTATGTCTCATCTCATGTGATGTTAACACTTGTCATGATTTGATCCCTTTCTCATTTAGGGCTTTTCTCTTATAAGTATTCAACCCTCATTGTAATTATTCACGGAGAATATCTGGAGCTTTCATATATTCTTGAAAGTCTCTTCTGTAACTTTTTCTTGTTGAAGAATATTGGACATAATTGTTTGTAGATCTCTTGTGTAGAAGGTGTCTTTGTTTGTTGTTTGATCATGTGGCTTGTGGTTTTGTGCTTGTTTCACAATTCTAACATGGTATCAGAGTGTGGATTCAGTGAACCCCTTCTTAATTTATGATATTTTCTTTCTCCAATAGGATTATAGGCTTCATATCTAAATCCCCTTTGCTTGTTTTGAAAATTTTGGAGGTGAGCATTTTTCAAAGAATTTTTGTGTGAAAAAGGCCTCGCCATTAGATCCAAAGCTATCAAGAAAGTCAAATTTGACTTTTGTTTTGCTTGATTTTGATTCCATTTGTCAGATTTGTGAAGGTTTGAAGAAAGGGCTTTTTTGCTAGATCTAGGGAGTGTGATTTTTTAGGGCATTTTGAGTCCAAACAGACGTCACCGTTGCATCCAAAGTGGCCAAAAACCTTAATTTGCCTATCAAATCATCAAATTTGGAGAAGTTGACATCTGAGGCAAAAAAAAATTGCTAGCCTTTTTGACCTTCTTAGCACGTGGATCGAGGTAAAATAAAAAATATTTGATTATTTTTTCCTGCAATTTATTTTTAAAAACAATCAACTTAAAAAAATATTGAAACACCTTTGTTCAAGGCAACACCGTTTTTTTTAAAGGTTTTAATTAAAAATTATTAAAAAAAATTCAAACCCCACTATGGGGTAAGGTACTCAGGGGTACCGCCGCCTGCCATAGTGGCCGGTTGGTGGCACCTTTGGCCCTGCCACCATTGTGGGGGGTACTAGGTGGTACTATCACCTGTATAGGTGATAGTCCCACCTCAGGCGCCGCATAATTTTTTTTCATTTAATTTTTTTAAAAAATAGTTTTTTAATATTTCTTTATTAAAAAAATTATGTGTGTTTTTTATATGTTTTTTTAATATATATATATATATATATAAAGGATTTTTTTGTCTTTTTTACTTTTAAAAATAATAAAAAGATAAATCATTTGCAATATTTTTTTGCAAAATAATGTAAATGCAACACTAAAATTGGTGGACCTCCAAATTTGGAGGTTTTTTGAAAAATTTGGTGGAGATGTTCTTTTTCCCTTCTCAGCTCCTCTCCGTTGGGCTTTTCAGTTTTGCACCTCCACTTCTAGAGGCCATATCTCGGCCATACAGTGGTCTTTTCATGGGTAATTTTTTTTGAAAAGGGGTGACATTTCACACTCTTCATAGTGGTACATATATTTTCTAGTTTTGACTTCTAATTTTTTTCTATAATTCTATTTTCTCAGTGTTGTAGTTGTTCAGTTCTCATTTTGGAGAATCTGACAAGCCATATCTTCTGCATCCAAACACATTTTTGGGTACCATTTTTTATAAAGTGCATGATTTTTTGTGTACTTTTTCATGGTGCTACTAGTTTCCTCTTTTTCTGTCAAAGAATTTTTTTTTAGAAAGTTGTCATTTTTTGGACCTTATGGGTTCACATTGCATGTATTTATTATTTTGTAAATGCACTGAGATAAAGTACCTTTGTATTTCACCTATATTATGAATTCCTACACATCACTTTGTGCCTTATTGTACTCACACTATGATATAAAGTGTCATGGGGGTTGATGTTTGCCTTTGTTTTACCTTCATACCTTTCTCATATGTGTGTGCCTTGGTTTGCACATCCTTTGTATTTTCTTGTAATTTCATGATTACACCTTCAAATGTTCTTGGTTCCTCTTCGTGCACTACATTCTAGCATTTAGTTTCAGTGTACCTATCATGCCTCTCCCTTTTTAGCTTGATGGGGGGTTTCTATTATTGATGCTATTGCTTCCTTGGTTTCACATTGGAGTGAGCTATGTATATAGTATTTGTTCCTATGTACTAGATGGATGTAGTGACTAGTTACCCATGCATTTTGGTGAGATGAAAGACTTACCATATGGACACTCTTGCATTCCTATTTCTAGAGGTGACCTTCCATTTTCACTTGATTAGTTCTTCAAACTATTGGTACTTGTGCCATCTATATCTTGAGTTCTTGATATTTTCCTTGGTATGCCATCAAATTTGAGTCATGACATTGGGGGCACTCATACAAATTCTTTTCTTCTTGATCCTGATCATCAGATGTTTCAGTGGGGGTTATTCTTTAGCATTACAATAGTCATTCTTCGACAGTGTTTGTAGCTTCTTTATTCTTTAGTGGTGTTCTCTTTGTTCCCATCTTTTAGGACAAACTTGTCTTGTTTGGAGGCTTCTCCAGTCCTTCACTTGGCTTTCATTTTTTTTGGAGTAGATTTTTTCTCTATTTCTCCACATTATAGAGATCTTCTATTTGTACATGGGTACCTTATTTGGCCTTGTTTGTCAAGACCCATCTTGCATTCTTTTTAGGGTTTTTAGCTACTCCCTAAGTTCAACTTAAGGGGGGGTGTTAGAGTTATCTTACATTAGCTAATAATTAATTAATCTTTAATTGATTATTAGTCTAATTTATTCTCACACACTTTAGCTAAACTTAGGAATGCTTTATTAGTTGAGTTAATATTAGATCATTATGTCTCACCTCATGTGATGTTGACACTTGTCATTATTTGACCCCTTTCTCATTTAGGGATTTTCTCTTATAAGAATTCAACCCTCATTGTAATTACTCACTGAGAATATCTGGAGCTTTCATATCTTCTTGAAAGTCTCTTCTGTAACTTTTTCTTGTTGAAGAATATTGCACATATTTGTTTGCAGATCTCTTGTGTGGAAGGTTTCTTTGTTTGTTGTTTGATCCCATGGCTCTTGTTTTGTGCTCATTTCACAATTCTAACATTTTAGGGCAAGGGGGGTTCTAATGAACCCCTCCCTTTTTTTAACTTTGCTTCGTTAATTATGAAATTAATGCATTTTTTACTTTTGAAGCTAGATTTGAAGGTGCAAATGGAGTCAAATGGATGAATCAAATTGGAGAACTGTATTCCTCAAAACAAGCTTCCTAAAAACTATAAATTTGATATATTTTGCTTTTAATTTGTACTATATTTTTTAATTTTTACTAAACATAGGTTTTTCACCAAACATCAAGTTTGGTGAAAAACTATTGTGGAAAAATAGTTAATTAGTGAAAAAAAGAAAATATATACGCACCAATATTTATGTCTTCATTCAAACAAAAAATAATAATTTCAATAAATACAAAACAAGTTATGTGATTGAAAGTGGACCTATGTCTAAATTGTAATTATTTTAACTTTAAAACTTAATCAAAAGAAAAATATTCAACAAAATGGAAGCCCTAAATATCATTGTTACCAACCTAAATTCAAAAGAATCATAACTTAACCATTTGTAGAAAACAAATTATGTGATTGAAAGTACACCACTTTTTAAAAATGTTGTTTACTATTAAAAACTAGTTATCAAAGGAGATGCAAAAAAAATTACAATTTTTTTTTTTAAAAAGACATTTAAAACCTATAGTGAAAATCTCACAAATCACTAGTTTGGATCATCTTCAAATTTCTAACAATTTACCTACTATAAGTGTCAAAAAGTGAATATTTTGCTCAAAATGTTGCTTTCAATGTCAAATTTGGCCAAAAAGTGTAACCCACTATTATGGGATCACCCCGCCTCAAACAAGGATAAAGTCTCAAAACCCCAAACCTCAAGAGGCAAAAAAGAAAAGAAACAAATATAGCCACTACAAAAAGTATCACCCTTGAGGAAACTATTCTTGATAGCTTTAGAGAAAAAAATAAGACTTTGAAATAAGGCATAGCCCCCACCACCACTAGAAAGACTTACAAAACAAACCAACTATCACCACACAAACAATGATATTAAACATACCTAAAATTTCATAGAAAGTAAGGCACCTCCAATAAAGCCCAAGCCCTAAAGGAAGAAAGGCAAGGAGACAAAGAGACTAACAACAATCCTCTAAAATAGGCACACTCAAGACCAAAATCGGATCTACCAAAGTATAAGTGACCCTCACAAAGTCAAGCTTGTTCAACTCCAAGACACTAGGACAGAAGGACCAAACCCCAAGCACTAACAAAGGAGTACAAAGAAAGACCCCAAAACTGCAAAGAACCCAAAGTCTAAAAAAAGTTCAAAACAAGAAAAATCCAAGGGGCCCGCAACATTAACACCAACCCCACTTGTTCCAACTTCCGTGTCTACAAGACCAAGACTAGCTCTAATAGAAAACCACCAGAGCCAACTATCCAAAGAGTGGTCGAGAAGAAGATCATTCAAGTTGCCATGCTTAGAAAATGGCCAAACAAGAGTCAGGAAGTATGCAAGAGGAGGGAACTACAAAGACAAAGACAATTTTCCCATGTAGTCAGGGAAGGCAAAGAAAGAGGACCACACTACAATGACCCCAACTACCAAGAATACAAATTCAACCACTCCTAGGGAAAGAAGGGTTGACCAAGAACCAATTTGCATAGCTGAGCTAGAAAGAGACCAAATAGAGCAAAAAGGAGGCCAAAAGACCCCTCCCCAAACCAACAACAAGAAAAAAACCAGACAACCCTTGGATAGAGCTGAAAGAAAAGACCATTCACCAGAAAGTGCAACAACAAAAAAATATTGTAGGACGAAGCCACATGAAAAGCTCAACACCTGATTGAGAGAAGATCCACAAACATACATGAAACCAAGCATAAACATCATCTGATTCTAATTTTTCCTCTCCATTGCCATTATCCTTAGAAGAATTCAAACAACTCCTTTTCTCACCCAAACTCACGCTCACCATTTTATATTAAAAATGTTACTTTTCAAAACAAATTGACATTTGTTTGATTATCTCAAGCTTTGATTAGCAAGTCTCCTCTTCTTTATTATCTTTGCAACTAATTACTTCTTTTTTAGGGTTTTGATTTTTGTATCAATTGATATGAATTGAAATTTTCTAGAGCTACCTTAACCACTTCTTGATTTAGACCACTGGATTAAATATAACACACATCATGGGATATGTAAATACTTTATATCTTGGGAAGCATTTTGTGATACTTATTTATATTCTTCTCAAAGTCTTTGCACAATATTTTTTAATTTAATGATCTTGTCAATAGATGCAACATCAAATCTTGAATCCTTAGACTATTCATCCATTATAAAATTTTCTAGCTACTCTTTCAAGATGTTCATTGAGCTGATGAAATTATACTTATTATAAAAATTGAATGGGATCTTTCAATGAGTCCCCAAATTTTTTGTGAGAAAAAATGTTTGCCTTATCCACTTTAACTTTTCTCTTAATTAAAATTTTAATTCTCTATCAAATCACCTCCTTCTTGGATATTATGTGAAATGGTTGATCTATGGTTTAGGACATAGAACAACACATTCTCCTACAATCATTCCAATGAAGGTAAACCCTAGAGATCTCAATCTAAGATATGCAAAGGAGAAAGAGATCTTGCAATAAGGCTATCCTAGGGTCTGATTATAAGCTAAAGAGGGGTTCACCGCCAAGCTAGGGCTTGAAAAAACTAATGAAATGAAATACCCAATGCTTAAACCTAATGCAATACAATACTTCACTGAATGACCTAGAAAAACATGTAAAATAGAATATAAATTTGAGAGATGAAAGGTGTGCACTTGAAAATATGTAGAGCCCTAAATGAAGACTTGAAATGTTGAAAAAACTAAGTTTAATGTTGATTGGGACTCATACACGAGACTGGGCTTGATTTAGTCCTAGATTATGGTTTTTGGGAAAAAACTAAATTCTGGTAGAGATATGACTCAAACTCTTGAAATCTACAAGTTTTCCTATACTGAGACTCATATGCCAGAAGTGGTGTATCAATCCAATTATATTTTTTTGGAAATTCAAATTTTTAGTCTACTCTTCAATGTTTTCTTTGTCCTTTCCACCTAGTTTTTGGATTTGAAACTTTGATTTGCAACTTGTAGATGTCTTACAATGATCTCCAATGCAAGGTGACAAATTTGAAAACTTTGAACCCTTGAAAACTTTCTCCAAACTTTCTCTTCAATATGTATTCAACCTAGATATGAAAATCACACACAAAAGAGAGGGAAAAATGTTGTTTTATTAGTGGAAAGGGGTTTACCTTGGTCAAACCCCATTTTGGTAATAAAACCTTGAATTGAAATAAAATACAAAGAGAGAATGATGAATGAACAAAATACAATGTTGCAACTCACAAAACCCTAGCAATAAAGTGCTACAAACATATATGAAATGGCTCTAATGGATGTAGATTTTGACTCTTGCTTGGATGTGATAGATCTTGAATTAAATGCTAGTTTGAATCATAAAACTCTACATTAGAAATGTTAGCTCAAAAATAAACATGATACATGATGAATTTTATATGATGCTTGATACTTGAAGAATGCTCTAAAACACTTGATTATCAACCCTTGAATGCTCTTGTAAACACTTGATTGCTCTTGTGAACTCAAATTTTCTATAAGGATTCTCATTCAACTTGATAGGTGTAAAATGAGTGAAATAAACTTATATTTATATTGTTTATACCTAATTTCCTGAAATTATAGTGCTACAAGCTGACCTTAGATCTAGGAGAAGTAAATCCCACCAAGAATTTGAATTAAATTTAATTTTGGGCCACACAAGACTCATACGCTAGAAGTGGTGTATGAGTTCGATTAGGAATAACTATGGGACACATTTTTAAAAATTCTTAGAATGATGCAAAATCTAGATCGGGGCCCAAAACCCTAGGTGGGACTCATACACCCAAGGTGGCATATGAGTCCCAGATCACTAAATCTAGGTTGCACAACCTAAAAAGGCATAAATTATGATTGGATGTTGGTTAATTTTTGGATTATCCTCAAAAAGATGCATTAAACAGGGCTTGTGGATGTAAAGTAAGGCCAATTAAAGCATAAAGAAGCCCAATTATTCAATAAAACCCTAGAAAAGTGTGAAAGTGTGTTACAACACTTTATAACAATCCAAATAAGGAATAAATTAATCTCATTTAGTTCACAAGGGCCCAAGACCTAATGTGAATATGTTAGACATATTACAACACTAAATCAAGGCCATGTTAAGGAGTACTTTTTTGTCATTACATCTAGCCCCCACTTTAGAGGGAGGAGGAACTTTCTTCCAACTCACACTAAAGTAGACCAACACACATCAAGAGGGGTTCCAATGCACACCAATTCTAGTAAGATAGGATGGCCATGATCAAGAGGGTTGCGCAAGACCCCAAGACCAAGGTCCTATCGAAGACAAACATAGACATAAAAAAAAATACATGAAAATGATATAAAGAGCAACAACTAGGCACAAGCATACACTGCTAAAGAAAAAGAGAGAAGAAAAAGTAAAAGAAGGGGTGGATAAAGCTTCGACCATTTTTCCATCACGATGTGGATGAGGTCTAGGCTTGTTTTTCTAAAAAATGCACACTCAATTTGAGGCAACATAAATTTAGGTTGTCTCTGGGTGAGTAATCCAAGAGAGTGAGACATACACACATGGCCAATATACACTCACACACACATGTGAATGGGTAAGGGAAAGTCATGCCTCAAATTGACTTCTTGTCAAGCCATACCAAAGTTATATCTCCTGATAACTTTGATAAGGCACCATACAAATAATGAACTTTGAGCTTCATGAGGAAAGAAAACCTTCATATTTTTGGAACTCATGAACAAACAAGATGGCTCTATAGGCAAGCAAAGTGTATTATGCTAGGTGGCCATATAACCAAAATTTTGTAAATGAAAAAATAATGTAAAGAATGTTCAAAGGATTATTGCTTAGTTCATGTGAGGTATTAACTTAGGGAACATTGTGCCTAATGTCTCCAAGAGAGGACCAATCAAAGAATAAAAGATTTAAAACTTAAGGGATGCAATGTGTTGCATCAATCCACCAAGAGGGATGTAATATGCTTAGAGAGATCACGCTCTTGAAGGACACCAAACCATATGTCACCACAAAGAAAAGGACACATTGCATGAAGTAAGAAACTACACACTAAAGCATGAAAAATGAAAAAAGAATAATGCCAATGTGTATTCCCCCATTTTACAAAAAATTATAAACACCATGTTGTGAGAAATTACTTTAAAGTAGAAAATGATAAATGCTAACAATAAAGAAGACATGGGAGCTAACTTGGAAATCCCTATGCCAAGTCATATGTTTCTAAATGAAGCTATGTCATGCAAAAGAAATGAGAAAATGGGTTGCCCCCAAAATGAAATTCAAAACACACATAAGGGATCAATGGATTTGGGGTTAGTATTTTCTTGCTATAATGTTTTCAGAGAGCTCAAAATTGTCATCATTCCCCAAATACTCATAGAATTGGAAGAATGACAGAAAGAAGAGGGAAAACAAAGAAAAACCTTTCAGGTCAACATGGAAGAGACATGAATATCTTGACGCCTTGCGTCATCCCCAAAAGGAAAACACAAGAAAAATGAAAAAGATAAAGAAAAATATTTTGGGTCAACATGGAAGAGACATGAATGTCTCGAAACCTTGCATCATCCCCAAAAGGAAAACACAAGACAAATGAAAAGATAAAGGAAAAGCTAAAATATTTACAACATAGAGAAGAATGAAGATAGATTTATAAATGAATGTCACAAAGAGAGAGAGAGACATAAAAAAAAGAATACAAGGGATCACATTTCACACATGCAATCACACAAAAGAAAAATAAAAATAAATCATGCAAAAGACTAGTGGCACATGTGAGTCCACCTAAAATAGATCGTCTACATCCCAATCATGTTCATTGTATACTGAAGGTGGACAACTATCCAAGGGGACAACGAAAAATGCATTACTGGGACAAGGCTATCTAATTCTTTCCCTCACTATGCATAGGACAAGAATGAGATGAGGTAGGTGATGGGAAATGGCTCCTTGCATTTTGAAATTTTTTGCAATAAGTTGATAACATGTAATAGTGAGAATAGGAATACCTACAACTATTACATGGCAAGGAGTAGAAACAGTCCTACTTTAAGGGACTATCTCTATGATATCTAACTTTTTAAAGATTTGCTTAAGGTATGACACTCATTAGTACTATGTCCAAAAATTCTATGGTATCGACAAATTGAAGTGTTTGTATTTTTGGGATTTGGTTTTTGATCTTCTCTTATGGGAGGTAATGTAATCATTCCTCAATGTAAAAGTATTTGTAGGTTCCTTTCAATGTCAATTGGTGGGTAAGGGAATTGTAGTTTCTTTATTTTGTAAGGTCTTTGGGTATGCACAAGATCATCATGGAAAAAATAGGCCCTTAAGTGGTGAAAAATTTAGAAAAATCAGAGTTAGGAAACTTGACATAAAAAATTGAATAAGTTATCTATATTATTTCAAAAATATGTAAGAATAGAATCTGTAGCAAATTGAATGTAGTTTCTAAACTACTAGGTTTATTTTAAAAAATCTATTTGGTGAAAAAATTGAAATTTCAATGTAGTAGTACTTAAATTTTAGGAAAAATAAGAAGTAGGTATCTGTAACCATCCTAACCACAATAAAATGATAATATTTTTTATCAAATTTTAGATATAAGTAGAGGAATCATGTCCCGATGTGATGCATATTTTTTGTAATTTTTTCCAAGTAAATAATTAATTATGAATTTTTTATTACAACTTCTAAAAAATATAAAAACTCGTATGTGTGACCACATTAATTTGGTAAAAAGTTCATGAAATTCATTCTTTTTCTTTTTAATTCTATAGTATCTGAAGCATAGAATGTGACACATGTTTCAGATTCAAAAAATGTGATACCATTTGAAAGCTATAGATGTTTTTCAATCAACCTATGAATCGGGACTTTAGTCATAATTCAAATAGAAAATGAATAATAATTATTTATTAAATATAATGTAAATCATAATTTATATTGGTGGAAAGATGAGAATCTCCTTTAAAAACCCTTTTTGTTTCATCAATTTTTGGGTAAAAAAATGTCGTCAGCCACATACCCTACACATACCCATCATATCGCCACTTTTTAGCCCATCATTATCATGCACATACCCCTTTTGTGATTGATAGATTCACCAAATTCTCTAGTGGAATGTGGAGGAGGAGGACCTAAGACAATCCTATCATGCTTATAATTATTATGAGGCATGGGTTGTTCTTTAGGAAGAAGAAAATTATATCAGGAGGAGGATCTTTTTCTCCTAACCATTTAGAACTTTCAATTGGTATTCACACTAAGAATTTATGAATTTAATGTTGTATCACATCCTTGTTTACTCAAGATAATGAATCCATTTCCATAAGTCTCTTCTAGGTTGATGGGAGTGTTTGCCACTTTGTTAACATAGAATGGTTGATTGTTTTCTTGATTAGAGGAACTAGGTTCACCTACTATAGAGAACTTAGGTTCAACTCATGTCTCAGTTTTAGGATGTAAGTAACCAAACATCTAAGGTGGTGGTATTATAGGGGGTGTTGGTTGTTTTATTGATGGATAAAAAGATGCATTGCTTTCAAGGCTGTTAAGGCAATCATTTAGGAATTTATTCATGTCATCATCATATTCTCCAATGATGTTAACATCACGAGGAAGACATGCATTAGGATTTGAGTGAGCATAAGTAAGTTCAATTTAATTAGGGCCATTTATAAAGGAAAAACTTGACACATCCACCAGTTATTTCAAAGAAAATCCAAAGCTCTACCAAAGCATGTATATCCATGATGAAAATGTAATGCAAATTTCAAATTGTAAACAAGGTAATTTCACTATGCAACAATTTGAATTGTAATGTTCTAGATGGGACTAAGCAATGCACAAGATGGACCAATTTGAACTAGGTATAATGAAGTAGATAAAAAATAAAGTCTATAAACTAAAACAAAAAGTTATCAATAGAAAATAGGAGCACATAAATAGAGTTTTGAATTCTGGAAAATGCAATTTAAAATCTACACTGGGACTAAATCACCCAAAGGGGCGTATGAGTCGACCCAATGAGGGTTTTTTTCACACTTTTCATAAAAATTTAAGTGTTTTCTATGATTTTTAGTTTGTATGATTTGTAGACTAAATGTAAATTTAGTTTTCAAATGATATCCGGTGATGCAAGATGTAAAAATGCAACCTATATACACTTGAATCACTAATCCAAGATTTAGAAACCCTAGATGCTAGTTAACTAATGCAAACCCTAATGCAATGTTAATGAAAGAGAGATCTAGGATGATGATGAACTCAAAATAAGAATTATGATGTTCTAAATGTAGGTTCACCAAAATGAAATGAAAGAAAATGATTGCTTTATGGTTTAGGATATAGAACATCATGCTCTCCTACAATCATTACATTGAAGGGAAACCCTAGAGATCTCAATCTAAGATATACAAAGGAGAAAGCGATCTTGAATATGGATGTCTTAGGGTCTAATTATAAGCTAAAGATGGGTTAACCACCAAGCTAGGGACTAGAAAAAATAATGAGATGCAAGACCTAATGCTTAAACCTAATGCAAGGCAATACTTCACTAAATGACCTAGAAAGGAATGTAAAATAGAACAAAAAGTTGAGAGATGAAAGGTGTGCACCTGAAAATATGTAGAGACTGAATGAAGACTTGAAATGATGAAACACTAATTCTAATGCTGACTAGGAATCATATGCCAAATTGGGTGATTTAGTCCCAAATTAGGATTTTTGGGTAAAAACTAAAATTTGGCAAAGATATGACTGAAACTCCTAAAAGCTACAAATTTTCCTATATTGGGACTCATATGCTAGAAGTGGCATATCAGTCCAATTAGGGTTTTCTAGAAATTCAAAGTCCTAGTCTACTCTTTGATGTCTCCTCTATCCTTTCCACCTACTTTTCAAATCCAAAACTCTGATTTTCAACCTGTAGATGTCTTCCAATAATCTCCAATGCAAGGTGACATCTTTGACAACTTTGAACCCTTGAAAAATTTCTCTGAACTTTCTCTTCAATATGTATTCAACTAAGATCTACAAATAACACACAAGAGAAAGGGAAAAATGCTCTTTTGTTAGTGGAAAGGGGTTTTCCTTTGGTCAAACCCTATTTTGGTAATCAAACCTTGAATTTAAATGAAATAGGAAAAGAGAATGGTGAATGAACAAAATACAACACTGCAACTCACCAAACCCTATCAATAAAGTGCTACAAACATGTATGAAATGGATCCAATGGATGCAGATGTTGACTCTTTCTTGAATTTGATAGATCTTGAATTGAATGCTAGTTTGAATCATAAAAACCTACATCATAAATGTTAGCTCAAAAAAAAACATGATACATGATGACTTTGACATGATGCTTGATACTTGAAGAATGATCTAAAACACTTGATGATCAACATTTGAATGCTCTTGAATGCTCTTGTGAACTAAAATTTTCTATAAGGATTCTAATTCAACTTTCCAAGTGTTAAATGAGTGAAAAAAACTTGTATTTATACTTGTTTATGCCTAATTTCCTAAAATTACAACACTACAAGCCGACCTCAGATCTAGGAGAATGAAATCATGCCAAGAATTTGAATTAAATTTAATTTTGGGCCACAAAAGACTCATACGCCAGATATGGCATATGAGTCCCATTTGGCATAACTATGGGACACATTTTCAAAAATGCTTAGAATGATGCAAAATCTAGATCTGGGCCCAAAACCTTTAGTGGAAATCTTATGCCCAAGGTGGCGTATGAGTCCCAGATCATTAAATCTAGGCCACAAAACCTAAAAAAGCATAAATTATGATTGGATGTTGGTTCATGTTGATATTATCCTCAAAAAGATGCATTAAACAAGGCTTGTGAATGTAAAATAAGGCCAATTAAAGCATAAAGAAGCCAAATTATTCAATAAAACCCTAGAAAAGTGTGGAAGTGTGTTACAAAACTTTACAACACTCCAAATAAGGCATAAATTAAGCTCATTTATTTCACAAGGGCCCACGACATAATGTGAATATGCTAGATATATTACAACTTTAAATCAAGGCCATGCTAGGGAGAACTTTTTCCGTCATTACGTTATGCTATAAAACAAAAATCCCCTTCAATAATTTTAGATCTATGTGAAATCAAATCCTTGGTCTAATATTTATAGTCCTTGTTATATTCCTAATTTTTCCAATATGAAGCATATATTTATTTGTAAAAATTATGAATAAAGGATCTATAATTGAAGATGAGGATTGAATTCCCTGGTACAAATACAATCCTCTGGTACAAATACTATGTATATAAGATGTCAATTGTTATATATTTTATTTCAATTTCTCCTTGGTTCATTTATATGTATCCATATTTTAGATTATTATATCAATAAAAAGCATTACATTCTCTTTGGAATATTTTATTTTCTTGGTTATACTTTGATAACCAAATAATAAAATACTTATATTTCTCCTTCCTTTTAATTGAATAAGATAGTTACAAAATTTCAAGAGATATAATGCCTTAAACATCAATAGTAACAAAAGATCTTAGCCTAGATTTCTTGGGAGAAAAATATTGTGAAAAGAAAGGTGCAAGATTTAAAAAATATTCCACCATTAGCTTTGTGAAGTTTTACTATTATTAAGAACTTAGTTCACAAAATATGATGAATCCAAGATTGAATATGATGCTTCAAACCCCTATAGAACTGTTCTACCCCAATAATATAGAATAACTTTAACACGAAATGAAAGAGTACCAAGACATGGTCTAGTTCACTGTAGGTCCAAGCTAGAAAACATAAAAGCTAGAGCTAAGAACCAATTATCAAGATTATAACTAAAAAAATGACATAGAGCATTAGTGTATATGAATAGAGAATAAAATCCAAGCTAAAGGCCACAAAGGAACAATCTAATACATCTTTCTTCTTTCTATTACTTGATTAAGAAAATAATACAAAAGTGTTAAGATAAAATAATTGATTCATAAATTTATCTTAATATTGATAATTATAGAGAAATGAGAATATTGTAAGGAATCTTCAACCTCCTATTATTCTATCTTAATAGACCTTGAATTGGTGAGAGAGGCTTGGAAATTCCCTTTCATAAGGTAAGGGAAGCGAACAAGCAAAAACAAATCTCCACTGCCTTAACAAAAATCCTAATAGGTGGAAGTAAAAGTATGGTCTCAAAACCCTAATGAAGACTATATTAGATTATGAAAATATAGGAAATAAAGGTTGAGATACTTGTTGTAGTGATCTCCGTAGCCATATGTCGATCTAGAATGTTGGGAGATGCTAAAAAATCCTTTGTCAGAGGAGAATTGTGGTGCCATGAAAACCTTGGCTGGAAAAATATGAGTTGATTATTGTGCAAGAAATAATGGAGTCATTAGAGTGGATACTTTCCTTTGAGATCATGAAGGAGCAAAAAAAATACCAACATATGACAACATCCTCATTAAATCACCCCCAATAGTGAAGAACCTCGCCCAACAAAAAGTGGGTGATGTGGCACAACGATAGGCATTCTTCAAACTTCACTTGAGTAGCTTGTAGAAAAACCTTGTAGGGTGGCCATGTGTCTAGCCCCACACCAAATAGTAGTGCAATATTTAAAAAGACACACAACCACTACATGGAACCATTGTGCACCTTTTAGCAAGAAAGAAACCTGCAACCTCCTAAAGATGTGCCAATGTGACACATGGTGGGGTGAATGTCAAAAACTTAAAGATGAAAAAATTCAAGGCTAAAAGGTCAAGGAGAAAAACATTAACATACCTAGAGCAAAAAATAACTCCACAGTTTTTGGCAACTCACAAGGGGCCTTTTCTTGTGAATGCATGAACCCTAGAAATGAAAAAAATAAAAAAAGGAGAAAAAGGAGACTTGTGGTCCTCATAGTTTGAGGAACATGAAATGAAAAGATTCCCAATCTACATCAGAAGGCAGAGATAATGCATGCAACATCTCAAAATCTTGGTCCAAGTCAATTATCTCCTTAAAGGAGGCCTCTCCCAATTTTTCCTATGTCAGTTCGATGTGGAAGTAGAGTAGAGCTAGGGGGAGGAGTATCTCTTCAATTTCTTTTGCACTAGGCATTGGGCTAAATTGTTGGAGAATCAAATGATCCTATTGCTTGTCTTCTAATCCTTTCCTGATTTGTTCCTCTATTAATACTACTCCATCAAGCAGGAAAGGAGAAGCAAATCCCAACTGGCCTAAACCTTCAAAATCCTCTCTCATTCTTTTAACCTTGTTGTCCAATGCAATCTAGAAATTCCTGCTCTTTTGGACAGCCTGGTTGCAAATAATGAATTCATTTTCCTTCTTGGTAGTTTCTCTTTGGTTTGAAATCCCAATGTCTTCTAGAGTCTCTTCAAAAACTTTATAAAGCTTCACTATTAAATTTATCAACTCCACAAATAGAGGAGTAACCATATGTAGGATTTGGCCAACCATTAGACCAACCTTTGTGTTAAGCTCTTGTGCATCAACCATGAACCTTAGAGCTAGCTTCAGGGATGCCACTACTACTTTGAATTTCTCCCAATAGGAGGAAAATAATTTCTATAGTAGAGGGAGAAATTCAATCCTTTGTGCCATAGCCTGATCTTGTTGGGCTTGAGACTCCTTGACTTTTATATCCTCCCACAAATGATTATCTCCAAAGCGCTTGAAAGTTCAAGGAGCAATAATTCTATTTCTTCATTGTGGGTTTGCAAGTTAGAATCTAAATTTATTTCTCCCATTTATCTGTGTTAATGGCCATCGGGGCTTTTTAGAGCTCTTCCTATATAATTGGTTTTCTTGATGTTGAAGATCCTATTGGAATTTCTCTTGAAGACTTGAAATAGAGGACAACTCCTAATTTAGTTTTTGTAGCTTTTGCATCTTTTCTTCGAGTTATTTTTCTGCCAATGCCTTGGTAATATTTTTATCTATAACCTATGATTGAATGTTGGCCAATTATTTACGTATCCCATTCTTCTCCTTTTTGAATTTCTCACACAACTAATTTTCTTGGTTTGATACTTTAGACCATTTTCCTTGCATTTCTTGTAGCTTCTTATTTAGGTCTTTATGGTACACTCACGATCCCATTACTTTGTTATATTGGAGAGTTCCTTTTATCCTTGTTGCAACTCATATGTTTCTTCTTATATTCTTTCTTTCAAACTCTCTCCCTTCTTGCACACGGTCTTGATCTGGAGTGAGACCTCTTTAATATTGGCTAAAATATGATCCTTACTTGTTTGAATATATTTAAGTGGCATAGTTGCTACATTATGCTATTGTTTGATATACCTCTAATGAGCAAGCTCTATACCTTTTTATTTAATCTCCTATTTGTGCCTTTCAAATATGGCTTTTACCTTTACCAATTCTACTTCTCATTTCTTCAATTTTTCTCCAACTTCAGGTAGTGGGTGTATATTACCTTTTGTGTAGCCTTCATGAGGCCCACCTTATCATAGGGAAGTACTTCACTTACATTCAATCTTATAGTTTGGATCTTGTAATCCTCATCTTGTATTTATCCTTTCGGTTTGGATACCAGAGGCTTCAAGGTCAAGATCATCAAAGACCTTTTTTCTTCATCAAAACATGCCTCAAATGTGGGGGCAACATGAGTTGTTGTGGACTTTTCTAACTTCTTTTGCTTCCTTTCCTTATGAGCTAGTTTGTACAAGTCCACCTAAGTTTGAAGGTCTTGAGAGGACTTGATACTTTGTGTAGCAATGGTGACATCTATAGGGAGGCCATAATGAATAGAACAGAGGGTATTCGCGAATAGCTAACCATGGGGGGAAGCTATTGGGTAGGCTAAAGGTATCCATTAAAAAAAGTGGAATGCCATTCCAATAAAGCGAGGTATGTGGTGTGGTCATTAGAGTGAGGGGAGTAGTAGTGGAAAAAAGGGGCATATGTCTGGAAGCGGGTAAACGCGATAAAACCTACAACATGAGTTTCTCTAGTGTCAAACACTAAGCCTCTGACATAGTGATTAAAATGTCAACTGTGAATGTAGTTGAAGACACACGTTCTATGTGTGGGACCTCCAAAGGAGATTCAATAGAAATTATGGTAGGAGACATGGCAGATATAGGTGGATCAATAGTGGCAGAAATTTGGGTTTGAGATGGAGTGGATGAAGAAACCAAAGAAGCAGAAGAAGGAAGAATGGAGGGTGAAAATTTTACCTACATTGTGGGAGTTGTGGGCACTTTGGAGATAAAGGTTTCCTCCTTGTCATCATCCTTCTCCAGAGGTAGTTTCCTGCTCAAACCTTGGGTTCTTCTTCTCTTCGCAGGGGGTTGGCTTGTTGCAATAGATCCCTCGACTTCTGATTCTAATGAACCTTGAGTTCCCTACATTTCTAAATCCTTTCTCATAGATCATTGAGTTTGTCTCATTCTTGCTGCCACACTGGCAGATGAGGATGGTATTTGCTCCTAAACATGTAGTTCTTCTTTTCCTTCTTTATTTTATATCTCAACCTATGATGATGGTGATTCAAAAGGTATTTCATAAATAGAACTAGCCTCCCCATTGTAAATCTCCTCAAATGTCTTATTAGTGCAGATTTGGTTTCATAGGGCACTTAGTTGTTTGATCTCTTGTTGATATCTTTTAAAAATGGCTATCTTCCTTTCGGACCAGTCCTTCTTCAATTGTTGCTTTAGGGAATTTTCCATCGGGATGTCTAACCTAAATTCTTGTATTACTTGATAAAAGGAGAGCCATGGGGTCCACACAAATGGTAGGAGGGTTAAGTCAATGTGTGTGTCATCATCATCCCTCTCTAGATTTTGTTTGTCCTCCAAGTATTTCCATGGCTCATGCTCTATGGGTAGGAAACCCTCTAGATTGTACTTCCATATATCACAAATGAGGCCCATGGCAAGGTAGGCTAGCTTGTTGGTCAAATTTTCTCCTGCCTCTCCTTTCAAGATTACTAATCCACACTTACCAAAGGTGAGAGGTGTGTTATAAAGCTTTACCTTCTTAGCACCAACATGATAGGCCTTATCAACGAATGCTAATTGATGATATATTTCTAAGGAAAGCTTTTGGTCTATTACACACCTGTGCAATCTAAAAGGATCTCTTAAAAAGCCATAGAGTCTAATGAAATTGAAATCTCATCCATAGAAATAATCAAAACGAGGCCTATTTTCACCCATCTAGGCCAAATTTCACTAGAGAATCTGACAAGATTAGCCTATCAAGAGAATCATGGAGAATGGGGTTTAGGAATAAAAAAAAATTGTAATAATCTTGGTTTTTTGAAAGCAAGGGAGTCCATACTGAGTCTGGTTTAATTAACCCCTTCATATTCCTTATATCCAACACCAATAACTCCCAAAAGAACCCAGGTTTTTTATGTAAAATCTAAAGTACAAAAAATGAGGAATACCTAAATTTGAAGGAATGGCTATAATTTGTCAGTTTCTTGAGTATCCTCTCGACAATCACCTTAGCTAAATCATACCAGAATGACCCCCTCCACCCATTAAGCTTGAGGGATAAACCCATCTAATATTCGTGAACATCATTATTGTAATACATTCCATAAAAAATCCAGCATTGAGAAGACACCCTGCAAATGATCATTGAACAGGCTATATGCCAAAGGGAAATTGTACATTTCATTTTTGTACTCGTGGTGCATCTTAGTGTTAAAAAAGGTTAGTCCATCTCTTCTTTTATTCCAAAAATCTCCCAATTTTCCTCTTGAGAAGTCCTTTACCATTTGGTCGAAGGGAATACATCGTATATCCCTAATAGCCCCTACACTAATGGTGATTTTCAGATTTTAACCATGAATGACCATCGTATTCTTGTTGAACTTTGTTGTGTAGAGGTCCACCAACACGAGGTAGACATGAGTATAGGGGAATATATATTGGGATAGACCACAATGCCAGTCACATTGCAAGAGAATCTATATTTCCAGCTTTCAACTTGGAAGCTCTCCTTTGAAGGGATCCTTCTCACAGACTCTTAGGGTTTGTAATATTTATGAATTTGGTGCAAAATAAATTGCATGCCTCAGGAATTGGTGGGTTAGTGAAAGAAATATCCCCAAATACATTGACATAGTGGGCATCTACTAAAGTTACTTCGACATTCCTTCCATAAGTTGATGCTTCAGTTGCTATTTTTTGTGAATTTCAACGAACCTTGCTAAGAACTGCCTCTACACCTAAGAATTTTACCCTTTCTTTGAGAGTTTTATACTTATAATTTTCTCCCTTTTCAATACTTCTTTTAATGTTCACCACCTTTAATCATATTGGAAATAAATGTTGGTCGAAATGGCTAACCTTTGGAGCACTGCCAACGAGATGCTATATGTGTATTAAACACTTTCCTTTTGGGGGAATATAAACTTCACTTTGAGAAGGGAATTTAGATAATTTACACATGATGCTTTAAAAGAAGGACAACCTTGAAAAATGGGAGGCATAATTTGAGAAGAAGTTTTCATTAAAGATGTAGGAGGTGGCATTTATAGTGGTCCCTTAACATGACAATGTTAATTAACAAGAAAGAAGGCAACATGACTCTTGGTGATGGGAAGCGTGCCTATAATTAATGTCAGCACTCATATCAATTACAAGAGCTTTTATGAATCCTTCTTCATATGATTTCCTTCACATCAGATCACCAACTTGCATTTCTTGTTGTTGTTCTGATAGAGAAAAGAATTTCCATTTGTGATTTTTTTGTTTTTATTCTCTATAAATTGTTTCCTATTCCATCACAAAAATCACTTCTCATTTTTTAAGGTTTCTTTCTACATCTAAAAATATGGGTACTCCAATTAGGCTTTTAGTGAGGAAGAATCAAGTAGATTTCGTAGGAGAGGTTACACATGAGAGAATTAAGTAGCTTTTGAAAACAAATAAATGCTTGATAACCACCACATTTAAGTGGGTGTTGGGTGCACATTTTTTTTCTGATGCCAACCATTATTGAGTGAATATGAACAATGTCTCAAGGTTTTTGGCCTTGGTGCCAGATCTGAATGTCCCCAAGCCATACATGGTGGAGTTGTCGAAGAAATTTTCTCTAAAGATTATCTAGTACATTTGGAAGAGGTCATCGATGTGACTATCCCAGGCCTTGGAATTCCTTCAACCATGGACCTCTGGCATCATGTCGACAATGTTGAATTGGTGTCATGGCATCATCTTCTCTCTAGCTTTTTGACCATTACAATGGAGCATCATTGCTCATGGGAAAGGCCTATCACCTCTTTCCTCCTTTGTGTGAATAAGGTTGAGCCAATCTATGGTGTAGAGTGGTACACTGAATTTTGCAACCTAGTATACAATCTTGGGGGAGCAATTGTACAAATTGAAGACTGACCCCTCTTTGGAATCCTTAGAACTACATGTTTCTGGCTGAGCTTCCACCATCGTATCCTTAGAGAATGTCGTCAATTTTTTGGCTAGCCACATTGGTCATTGTGTAGGATCTTCATATCATCTGGTATGGAATTTTAAATCATTTTCGCCATTTGGAAAAATAATATCAATTTTGTAAATTTTGCATAGAGCTTTTCAAAGCTATTTTTGGTTTTCAAAAAATTGGTCTAAGCACCTACAACTATATGTAAATAATATTATATAACTATAATTAACCTTTTTCCTTTTCTATGTCTTGTGTTTCTCTAAAAAATGGCATATTTTACAAAATTTTATACATATTGGTACACAAAGTATAAAATTTATAAGAAAATGTATCTTGGGTTCTAATTAAAAAACTTTAAATGGATACCATTCACTAGTATTCCCATAGTGTTTTTTTCCATGTCTTCTAGTTAGGTGTTGCTTTCATTGCATTTTAAAATGTGAAAAAGGCCCTTTCCATAAAGCATCAAATTTGGTATGTTGCCCTAGTTTAGCGAGACATTCATCATATTTCAAGACTAGGCTACCCTCTATTAAACTTAGGTTAGAGGAATTTTTTTTGAACCGTCATTCAACCACCTATTTGTAGTTGATCATGGCATCAAATTCCTTTTACCTTGCTTCTTGAAGGCTTAACAACTCAGCTAGCCTTACTTCCATTCCACCATTTTCCTTAACTTCTAAAGACCTCAAAAGTTGTAATGTTGAGGTTTCCATTGAGATAAGTAGAACCACCTCTTTTCTATATACTAATTCATAAGGAGAATACTTTAAAATTCATTTTGGAGTGATGTGTTCCACCCATAAAGCTACTCGTAGGAGTTTGTGCCATTCTCTGGTGTTCCAAACTAATTATGTTTTATCAGTTGAATAAAATTCTTATTTGTGGACTTTGCTAGTCCATTCCCCTATGGGTAGTAATTCGACAAAGTTTAAGGTAGAATCCATGCTTAAGGGAAAAATATGACATCCCAGTCCCTCCAAAATCTCACGTGTTGTCAGAGATGAGGGTTTATGAGAATTGAACCTTGCTATTAGTTCTTCCAAAAAGTTAATGAATTTTGCCTCAATAGAATTCTTTAAGGGGGCTGCTTCTATCCATCTTGTAAATTAGTTTGTAGATATTAGGATCCACTTATGTCTTGAGCTAGAGATTGGGTTAATCATCCCGATGAAGTCCAATCCCCATTGTGTGAAAGGTTCTTCAACCATGATTGGGAACAAAGGCATAGTGGAGTTCTTTCATTTGTTGATGAAGAATTGACACTGTGAACATTTTCTGACCATATCATAGCATTCTAAAAATAAGGATGGTCAATAATAAATTTCCAGTATGATCATTGAGGAAATAGTTTTTGTGGAAAAGTGTCCACCTTCTAGACTATTATGGAATTCACTCATGACCCTTCAAGCTTGTTTGTTATCTTTGCAATGAAGGAGAACACTATTGAAATTCCTTTTAGAAAGGAGACCTTCAATTAATACATACTCGATGCCTTGGAGCCTGTAATACCTCCTTTTGTGTGGAGTATTGCTACGCCCTTAATATTATTGTACATCGGGTTATGAATAGTCATCTTCTGGCTATCTTAACTCTCTATTAAGTCATATTATCATTATTATATTGTTATTTAGTTGTTTAGGTCGGCCTAAGTCTTATATAGGTGTGCCTAAGTCTTCCTAGGTGATATCCTTGGCATAAATAGGTATATATAGGAGGTTGTGAGTCTTATTTCATCATCAAGTGAAGTGTGTTCTCATTAGAGATATTTGGAGGTTTTCCCCCTTGAAGTGGCTTGTTATTATCAGTTATTATCAAGAATTTGCAGCATATTTCATATCATATTCTTCTATTGTGCAAGTTATTTCATAACAAGTGGTATCAAAGCATGATCTTGGCACCATAGAGGCAAGGTTTTTCTCAATTTTAAAGGCAATTTTGGAAAGAGTATATCTTTCAGATTTTGGTGATTTTTTTTTCTGATTTTTAAAGGGTTTTTGAAGAACATATTGAAGAAGCTACAGTCCATATTTTAGAAGAATTGGAGTAGAATTAAGTGAATTATTGTAGAATTAGGGTTTCTACACTATTTTTTTGGAATCTACATATCTCACACATCTTGTTGAATTGGAGTCTAATTTTTATTGGGTTTTTGAAGACATAACAAAGGAGACTACAGTAAAAATTTGAGAGAATTTAAGTTTCATTTGTGTGATTTATTTCAAAATTAGTGGTTTCCATCATGTTGGGGCCTTCAACAAGGGGTAAAAAGAATGTCACTCCGGGGAAGACTCCTGATAAGGATGGTGAAACAATCGAGGATATTACTCATAATGAGGAAATAAATAAGGTCAAGGAAGAAATTTCCTCAATTAAGATGGATATGTGTGACCTAAGAGGAGATATATCGGACATACAAAACATGTTCAGCACCTACATGGCTAAACCAAGAAAGGAGTTCTCATGCGGCCAAGGTGAAAATTCTAGGTCAGCTACTACCGACACAAGCTTTAGTACTCCTATGGGATCAAGGAATTTATTTCCAAAGGTGGATATGCGCAAGTTCGATGGTAAGGATCCTCTAACATGGATAAACCAAATGGAGAATTTTTTTGAAGTACACCAAATCCCAAATGGACAAAAGGTCATGATGGCTTCCTTATATCTTGAACCAGATCAATTCATTTGGTATCGTTGGCTTTGCACTCATCAAAGTAAAAAAGGGCTCACCATCTCATGGTCAATTTTTATAGAGGAACTCCAAGCACAATATAGCAATAGCGTCACAGACAACTTCTTCAGCCAGCTAGCTAAACTTCAACAAACAGGATCAGTTAAGGATTATATTCAACAATTCCAAAATCTATCCTTAAGAGGTGGATACAATTCACGGAGGAAAACTTGAATAGATTATTGGGTGGTCTCAAGGATCACATTCAACAAGGTACATGTTTAGCCCTAGTTCCATAAATGAGTCTTTTATCTTAGCACACAGGGTAGAGGAGAAGTATTTGATTCCTAGAAGCAAGGGGCTAATGTGACAAGAGAGAAAGGATATTCAACACAACCTACTAAGTTGACTCCACAAAAAATTGAGGAGAAAAGAGCAAAAGGCTTGTGTTTCAATTGTGATAGCAAATACAATCGAGGACATAAATGTAGTGAAAAGAAATTGTTTTATATTGAAGGTCCCAATGAGGAAGAAGAGGAGGAACCCATACTAGAAGATGAAAGGGAGTCAAATGAGGAATCACATGATTCTCAACCAATCATTTCTTGTCATGCACTCTTAGGTTTCAGTGCTCCACAAACTCTCAAAGTGGTGGGGTTCCTAAAGAAGCAGAAGGTAACAGTGTTGATCACTCAGTAGTACTCATAATTTCATCAACAAAAAGTTAGCTACTCGTCTAAATTGTTTCATATATCCAGCTCCAGAGTTTCAAGTTTTGATTGCAGATGGTGGTACAGTTAGTTGTTCAGGGAAGTGTCATAGCATTAAATTATCCATGGGAGATTATCAACTTGATATCCCAATGTATGCAATATCCATGGGTGCAGCAGATATTGTTTTGGGAGTACAATGGCTTACTACATTAGGAACAATTGAGATGAACTTCCAAGAACTATTCATGAGATTTCAATCAGAAGGAAGGCTAGTAGAGCTAAGGGGGTTGAAGGAAAAATCTCCACAAATGGTAAGCTCTCATCAAATGCAAAAGTTGCTTAAGAAAGGTGTGGATGGATTTGTGGCCCAACTATGTTCATTAGAAGTCTCTCAATCTAATACTCCTACTCATCCAGTTTGCAAGCTTTTTATTGATCGTCCTTTCAGTTGTTCTTGGAGATATGCCTAAAGGAATTCCTCCTAAAGAGGGATCATGATCATGCCATAAAGTTAGTCCCGGGAGCCAACCACAACATCAGCCTTACAGGTATCCACACATACAAAAGAGTGAGAGATAGATTGTTGAAGAGATGCTAGAGGCAGGAATCATCAAGGCATAGCCAAAGTGCCTACTCCTCACCTGGTGATGATGCGTAAGAAGGATGATACTTGGCGCATGTGTCCAGATTATAGAGTGCTCAACATGTACACCATTAAAGATAAGTTTCCAATTCCAGTCATTGATGATTTGCTAGATGAATTAAATGGAGCTATGTTTTTTACCAAGTTAGATCTTAGATCTGGTTATCACCAAATTTGGATTAAGGAGGAAGATATTTGTAAGACAACATTTCAGACTCATGAGGGTCATTATGAATTTTTGGTGATGCCATTTGGTCTTACCAATGCACCATCTACATTCCAAAGTTTGATGAATTCCATTTTTAAGAAGTTCTTGAGAAAGTTTGTGTTAGTATTCTTTGATGATATATTAATTTATAGGAAGAATTGGGAAGAGCATTTGCAACATGTGGACCAAGCATTACAAATACTTGAAGATCATAAACTCTATGCTAAGCCATCCAAGTGTGCTTTTGGTCATACAGAGGTGGAGTATTTGGGACACATAGTTTCACATGAAGGAGTAAAGGTGGACCCTAACAAGATTAAGGCTATCATGGAATGGCCTATTCCAAAAACCATTAAGAAATTGAGAGGATTCTTGGGATTGACAGGGTACTATAGAAGATTTGTAAAGAATTATGGTAGTATAATAGCACCTCTCACCACTCTATTGAAGAAGGATTCTTTTCATTGGAACGAGTCTGCCAATACAACATTTGAGAGATTGAAGGAGGCTATGTGTACAACTCCAGTACTTGCCACTCCTGACTTCACCAAGGAATTCATTGTGGAATGTGATGTTTCTGGAAATGGGATAGGAGTAGTGCTCATGCAAGAAGGTCGACCAATTGCTTTTTAGAGTCATTAATTAAAAGGTAAGAATCAACTAAAATCTATTTATGAGAAGGAAATGCTAGCAATACTCCATGCAGTGAAACAATGGCGGCCTTATCTATTGGGTAGACATTTCAAGGTTAAGATAGATCATGATAGCCTAAAATATTTTTTGGAACAACGACTATCTTTTGAAGAGCAACAAAAATGGGTCACTAAGATGTTAGGATATGACTTTGAGATTGTATATAAGAAAGGAAAGTATTGTCGCAGATGCACTGTCAAGGAAGGATGAGAAAGATGAAGCCTTATTGTGTGCCCTTTCAATATTACAAGCAAATTGGGTGGAGGAAGCCAAAGCAGAGTGGCAAAATGATGTTGCAAAAGTAATCTCATCGAGCAATTAAAAAGTGATCCTAGTAGTTCAGAAAAGTTTTGTTGGAAGGGAGATACTCTTTGGTATAAAGAGCATTTGTATCTCTGCAAGAATTCCAACCTTAAAATCAAGATTCTTACAGAGTTGCATGAGTCTCCAGTGGGTGGTCATTCAGGATTTTTGAAGACATATCATCGAGTCAAGAAAGATTTCTTTTGGGAGGGGCTAAAGGGTGATGTTCAAAAATTTGTGGTTGAATGTTTGGTGTGCCAAAGGCATAAAGGGGAGACAATTAAGACACTAGGTCTCTTGCAACCCTTATCTATTCCTAGCCAGCGTTGGGAAGAGGTATCCATGGACTTCATCACAGGGCTTCCCAAATCTAAAGGTCATAATGTCATCATGGTGGTAGATAATCGGCTCACTAAATATGCACATTTCATTGCATTAGCACATCCTTTATAGCAAGTGCAGTGGCTAAAGCTTTTTTGGAGAATATCCAAAAGCTACATGGTACACCTAAATTTATTGTTAGTGATCGTGATCCTATCTTCACTAGTCACTTTTGGAAAGATTTATTCTCATGTTTGGGTAGTCAATTGGCTCTTAGCTCTTCATACCACCCTCAATCAGATGGGCAAACAGAGGCTGTTAATAAGTTTTTGGAAGGATATCTACGTTGTTTCACTTCAGAGAAACAGTCTCAGTGGGTAGATTGGCTTCCACTTGCAGTATGGTGGTATAACACTTCTTTTCATAGCTCATAAAAAATGTCTCCATTTTTGGCACTTTATGGATATCATCCTCCTTCCATCACATCATCAATTAAGGTGTCCCCAAGAGTTCAGGCGGTAGAAGACCACTTGCTTCATCAACAAAAAGTACTTTTAGGACTCAAGGAGAATTTAGCCATGGCACAAAATTGAATGAAACAACAGGTAGACCAACATCGTAGTGAAAGAAGTTTTGAAGTTGGGGATTGGGTCTTCTTGTGATTGCAGCCTTATAAGCAAATCTCACTAAAGCAGCAAAGAAAGAATAATAAGTTGTCTCCAAAGTATTATGGTCCATACCAAATCATGCAAAAGATAGGTAGTGTTGCCTACAAGCTTGAGTTGCCACCAACAACAAAGATACATCCAGTTTTTCATGTTTCCTATTTGAAGAAGGTAATTGGGAATAATATTCCCACTCAAACAACACTTCTCGAGCTGGATGAAGAAGGAAGAATCATTTTGGAACCAGAGTGCATTCATCAAAAGCGCACAAAGAAGCTGAGGAATAGAACTATCACTGAGTATCTCATCCAATGGAAGAAGTTACCAGTTGAAGATGCCACATGGGAAGATGAGGAGTTCATTCAAAAGTTTCCAAACTTGATTAGCATTGAGGACTATGTTCTTTGAAGAAGGGGGCATGCTATGCCCTTAATATTATTCTACATCGAGTTATGAATAGTCGCTTGTGGCTATCTTAACTCTCTATTAAGTCATATTATCATTACTATATTGTTATTTAGTTGTTTAGGTCGGCCTAAGTCTTATATAGGTGTGTCTAAGTCGGCCTAGGTGATATCCTTGGCATAAATAGGTATATATAGGAGGTTGTGAGTCTTATTTCATCATCAAGTGAAGTGTGTTCTCATTAGAGATATTTGGAGGTTTTCCCCCTCGAAGTGGCTTGCTATTCTCAGTTATTATCAAGAATTTGCTGCATATTTCATATCATATTCTTCTATTGTGCAAGTTATTTCATAACAAGTATTGGTTGGGTACCTACTAGTTTGCATGAACCTTACTCTATCAATCACCCAAGACTCTTCTAACTCGAATTAATTTGCGAAGACCTGATCGACCTTTTCCATTTCCATTTTGAGATTGATCTCTTTAGTGAGATATTTGCACATGCCTCTTCCCTTGACCAACTTTGTGGGTCAAATATTGACATCATATTTAAATATATTGGTGATTTAATTGGCTCTTTTCTCAACGATTTCCCCTTCCATTATGTATTCCCTTACACTAGGGTGAGCAACAAGAATTATAATATTGCTTTCTGAGATCAAGTGGTAGAAATTTTTTAGGCTCTTCACAACAGCGAAGGCCTTCTTTTCCATAAAATTATATCTAGTATCATACCCCTTTAGAGTCCTAAAATGGAAAGAGATGGGATGTTCTCCACTTTCTTCATTGTCCTTTTGTGCCAAGATGATGGCTATACTATGCTCACCACTGTAAACATATAAAATGAAATCTTTTGAAAATTTTGAGTTTGCTAACACTAGAGTTGTAGAAATAGCTATCTTTATCCTCTTGAAAACATCTTTTCCAAGTTATAGAGTCCACTTGAAAGATAGGCCCCTTTTCAACATTAATGTATAATAGGTCTTGCAATTCTCACAAAATCTGAAATAACCTTGCTAACAAAGTTAATATTCCCTAGGAAAGATTGTACTCCTTTTTGGTTGACCAATAGAGGAAACACTCTTATAGCTTTTACCCTTCAAGGGTCAGTAGGTATTTCTTCAGGTTAGAGACCACAAAGCCAAGTAACTTGCCTTGTGGTACCTCAAAAGCACTATTTTTGGGATTTAAAGAAATCTTGAAATATTGAAACCTCTGAAAGACTTTTTCCAAGTGATCAAAATGGTATCCCTTGGATTTTGAGAATATAGCTAATTCATCAAGATAGATAAGGATGATCTTATTGATCAAGTCCCTAAATGTGGCATCCATTATATGCTAGAAAGTGGCCCCTACATTTGATAGGTTGAAGGTCATTTTAGGGTGGGTGAACATTCCCCATTTGGTACCCAAATGTCATTTTATGTTGGTCTTCACCTTTTACATTGATTTGGTTGTAACCCGAAAAACCATCAAGTGGTGAGAACATTTTCACCCCTTCTACAGTCTACAAGATCTATTCCATCCAGGGTAGAGGGTAATGATCTTTTAGAGAGGATTTGTTGATGTCTTCAAAATCCACACAAAATAGAATATCACCATTTTTATTTAAGAAAGGGACTAAATTGGATACCTAGGTAGAGTGTTTAATCGAGTATATGATCCTTGATTCAATTAACCTTTTGAGATCTTGTTCCATTAAGGCCTCCACCTTAGGATCAATCAGTCTTTTCTTCTACCAAATTGGGTTGCACCCTTCAACTAGGTCGGTGGTGTGTTGGATTATGTTTGGATCATAGCCTTTTAGATTGAATCATAGGTCCAAGCTATGACTCCATTATATTTAGTGCATAGAGACCCCAACCTTTCTTTATCCTCTTTTGGAACATTCCTCTAGACTTTAAGCTTTCTACCATTTCTGACATCAAGTTCCTCATAATCTTCCTTGTCAGTGATGAACCTCTTCTTACCATTCCTTACATCCTCACAATTGAAGAGGTTCTCTAGACTAATTAAACATATTGGGAGCTCATTGCTTTGGATCTGAATCATTTGCTCCTCATATGCCTCATTAGATCTCGAATACATTTATTCAATGAATTCACCTGATTGTTGTAGGAATGTGGTGATTTGGGCATCATCCTTGAAGACCTGATAGTTTTGATTATTGTTAGGAATAGAGGGTTAGACTATGACCCACACCGTGTTATGGTCCATACTATGATAAGAGGTTGGCTTGAATTGTGAGCAAACTAAGGCCATTCTATCCACGTTGGTATTTTTCACTCTTGGAACTACTTGAATGTCGAAGGATTTGAATCCTTCTATCAAGTCACATAATCTATGTCAGTAAGAGCATATTCTTACATTTTTTGCAGCCACTTTTTCTTTGACTTGTTTCACCACCAATTCAGAATCTTTGAACACTTGTATCCTTTCAACACCCATTTATTCTACCAATGTTAGGCCATGAACCAAACCTTCATACTTCATGTTGTTGTTAGTGCATGGAAATTAGAATTAGAAGGATCTAAGAGTTTTTGATCCAGTAGGGGATATGAAACAAATGATTTCCCCTAAGCTGATCTTACCTATGGTGCTGTCAAAGTATAATTTCCACAAGCCATGTTTATATTTTTTGTGATTGCTTGAATCCTTCTATTCCTTGGTCAAATTTAGAATGGCTTGGTCTTCATCAAAAATCACATATGTACCTAGACTAGTGGCATGGAAGTTTCCAAAGTGTCAGAATCTATAAAATGATTTAATAAGACCTCTTCCTTTGGACTCTGATCACCTGTGGTCTCCTCATCCTCAAGCATCTTGACATAGTACATCTCATTCTTGGAAATAGATGTTTGTGCAGCTTCAAAGCTCATTACTACATATTCTTCAATCTTTGCTTGGGATGAAGTGGTTTGGACAATATTTTCATTTTTATTTCATTCTTGGTCCTCAATATTAGGTGGGACTAGTTGAGAGGAAAGTATCCATCGATCTTAGTTGTGAAATATATTGATAAGCACATCCTAAAAAATAGGAGGAATGTCAATTATGACTACTTCTTGGGTGATTGTTTGACTTGGATAGGAATATAGGGTCAATGGGAGGCTTTTAATTTGGCCTACGGTCAGGACCTTATTTCCATCTAGTCGCATAACTCCCTTATCTAGGGGTTCATATTTTAAATTTAGGGAATCAACTATTAATTTGGGAATCGTTGTAGTACAAGCCCTTGAATTGATCATATTATTATGCAATAAATTATATCCTACTGAAAGAGTCCAGAAAAAGGGGATAGGCTTTGGTTTATATACCTCCTTTCATCCACCTTTTCCTTGGTATTCATAAATATCATATCCCTCAAATACTGAGCCCCTTGACTGGGTATTTAGTCTTTCCCTTGATTGTGTAATGGGACCAAAACTATTTTGATGGATGCTCCTCTTCATTTAGAGCATCCTATAACATGGGTTTTTTATTGTGGGCTAGCCAATATATCCCTTAAGGATACATTGGTAGGAGCTTTCTTCAACTACTCCACCACGTTAAGTAACCCAATTTGGGGTAGCTTTGGTTTAGCCAAAAGTACTTCCCTTGGTTTTGAAACTAGTTGATTCTTTATTGGTGGAATGATCACTTTATCCATGACTCTTTGTTCTTGCTGCCACGACTATTGAACCTATGGGTCTTGGGGCACGTACTCCTAGGTAGCCTTCACTTTGATTGTGTGTTGTAATATGATTCCACTTGTGGTGCTTGGCGGTATAAATTTTATTGGTAAATACCGAGTCTTCTCCCTCCATCCAAGAAAATAGCACTTGGTTAAAAGAGATGTTTGTCTTTTGTTCTAGTGACATACCTTGCATCTAAGCACTAAGTCTAGTGCTCTCAATCCTAGGAGACTAATAAAATCCTCTCTCTAAAGGAGTTCTTGGCTCCTTTCTTCTACTATCCTCTATTGAATATTTCCCCTTGGGAAATTATGAGGCATGTGGGCATCATTACATGGCAAGCACTAGACATTTATGTCTTTTGTAAGATTATTCTTCCCAAGGACTAAGTCTTTGCTTGTGCTAGAATTGATGGTTTGGAGCGGAGTGGTTACTAGGACTATTTATCCTGATGAGATGTTGGTTGTTCCCTCTCGAAGCTCCTTAGTATGAACCTTGCTAGAATGGAGGTCTTCCTCCTTGGAAATTTTGAGGAGGCCTTAGAGGTATCGCTTGCTAGCACTTTATGATGACTAGCTCATTTGAAAAGATCCTCAACAATTTTTTTATATTTTTCATGTCCATAGCTAGCGAAGAAGAACCCCATGTGCTTGCTTGTGTAACAAGGTACACATACATTGATGTCAAAGGTACAACAAAGGTACTAGGGGCTACTTCCTCTTTTGTATGAACAGATATTTCTACAAACATCGGCATTGATGGTCGTGGTGGGAGCTCCTCGACATCAATTAGAATATTTTATGGTCTCATGGCTAGATCGTATGCATCATGGAGAGTGTCACCTCCAAGTGTTTGCACCATAACCGCAATGTCTAAATGAAAGGCCTTTAGGTAAAACATGAATTCCATTGCTTGTGGGGGTCTCATCGACATGGGGATCCTTAGCTAGGTTTTATGGAACTTGATATTGAAATTCATCAAAACCTCCTGAGGTACTCTTTTGATGGTTATTAACTGTGTTGTAATATAGATGAGTGGTATCCCTTTTTTGCAAAGCACTCAAAGAGCTTATCTCTGAGTTCATCCCAAGTGTGGATGGATTTAGAAGTTAGAGATCTATACCAATCCTAAGCTTTTCCTTTAAAGGATGCAACCAATAATCTAAGCGCTACATTTTTCTCTGTGATGTTATGACTATGCCATGCTCTGACAATGTTTTGAAATATTCTCTAGTAAAATTTGGAACTGATTTGAGAGAATTAGTGAGGATAGCATCCCACACATTTGGAGGTGTAGGAGGAGCCAATGGACTACCACTGTCCCATGTCACAAAATTCCTTGATTGTTGAATCTTGGTGAATAGACCTCTATGAACATGAAAAATAGGTATTCTAGTTTGGAAAGATCTATCAACTAGTGGAGTAGATAGAGCTCTAGATTTAGGGCTTGTACTTCTAGCTCTATCCCTCTAAGAGGTGATGCTGAACTTGTAACCTATTTCCTCCTAGGAACAAAATAAGGTAATTGGGAGTACTGAAAACTACCTCTAGAAGATTTCCTTGTTTGGATCATGGGCATGAGTTTTCATATTCCACTTGTAACCTTCTTGATCTATCTATTTACCATGGCTCTTCAAGGCTGGGTATTAGATGTTATGAAAGATTTTGGTCCCACTGGGCATGCCAGAAAAAGAACTATTGATTATAAAATCTTGTGCCTATTTGAACAAACTTATGGGAAATTCAGTGAATTGGGGACTTTCTTTCCCTTAACTAAATGACCTCTAGGATTTTTAAAGTTGGATACTCCTTTTGTTTGGGAAAAGTGAGAAGGAAATGCAGAAATAAAAAAAATTAAGGAAATTCTCCACAACACTTTTACAACATTTCAAAACCCTAACAGGTTCCTAATTTTGATAAAATAAGCACAAATTGCCACATACACTTAATTGTTGAAAAGAGAATGAGCAAGTAAGGCCTACACGAGCACACAAGTCATTCAAATCCTTTTATGGCAAGCAGGTCCATCAAGGTTCAATCGAATATGATGAATCCAGAATTGAATATGATATTTCAGACCTCTACAGAACTATTCTACCCGATAACATAGTATGAAATATAAAATAACTTTAATAGGAAATGAAAGAGTACCAAGATATGGTCTAGTTCATTGTAGGCCTAAGCTAGAAAACATAAAAGCTAGAGCTACGAACCAATTATCAAGACTATATCCAAAAAATGACACAGGACATTAACATATGTGAATACAAAATAAAATCAAAGATAAAGGCCACATAGACACACTCTAATACATCTTTCTTCTTTCTATTACTTCTTTCTATTACTTGATTCAGAAAATAATACAAAAGTGCTAAGGTTAAATAACTAATTCAAACATTTATCTTAATATTGATTACAAAATTTCTATAGAGAAATGAGAATACTATAAGGAATCTACGACCTCCTATTCTTCTATCTTAATAGAAATTGAACTGGTGGGAGAGGCTTATAAATTCCCTTTTATAATGTAAGGGAAGTGAACAAGAAAAAATCACTCTCCATTTCCTTACTGAAAATCCTAACAGGTGGAAAAAAAATGTGGTCTGAAAACCCTTACGAAGATCACATCAGATTATGTAAATATGAGAAATAAAATTTGAGCTGCTTGTTGTAGTGATCTTTGTAAGCATCCGTTGATCTAGAATCTTGGGAACCACTAAAAAAATCTTCTATGTTAGAGAAGAATTGTGGCATTGCTGCACATTGGCAAGCGTTCTTAAAACTTCACTTGAGTAGCTTGTGGAAAAACCCCGCAGGGTGGCCATGTGTTTGGCTCCACGCCCAATAATAGTGTGATATTCAAAAATTTGTGTAGCCACTACATGACACTATTACGCACGTTTTAGAAAAAATTTAAACCCACAAACTCCCAAAGATGTGCCAATGTGACACGTGGTGGGGTGAACGTAAAAAATCAAAAGATGGAAAGCTTTGGGGCTTAAAGGTCAAGGGGAGAAATGTTAACATACCTAGAGAAAAAATTAGCTCCACATTATACATTAATGAAGGATTTTTACTAGAATAAGAAGGTTGATCACAAGGAGAAGGATATCTATAAAGAGGAAATGAAGATAATTCTTATGGGGATGAGAACAAAACTAGAGTTAAGACATCTTCACATTCTTGAATGCCATTAGAGAAATTAACTATTAAATTAAATTTTTATTTCTTATTAGTTTCTCCATGTTACCAAAATATTCTTGGGTATGTGTGTGGAAATGGGAGACCAAAAGGGGATCTTAAGTGGTCCTTTTTTTCTAAAATCAAGAAAAAATGAACTTATATGAGAAATAGAAGATAATTATGTTCAAATTTTGAAGATGCAACAACAACAAGAGTTGTAGTTTTTTCAATCTACTTTTTAAACTTCTATTTTATTGTGGTGATTAAGGGGTTCAAATAGAGGGGTCACACAAAGTGCTCATATTTTTATCAAAAAAATATAACATAGTTTCTAGTATGCCACCCCTAAAATGTTAACTGTTTTAGTATTTAAAAAATTATTTTGATGAAAAATTAGCTAATTCCATTTAGTTTATGATTGATTTTTTTCTATTTTTTTAATGAATACATGATTTTTACTAAGTTTCAAATTGGAAACATTTAAAAAAATTAAAATTAAGTGTGCACCTCCCTATTTTTTTGGACTATTTTTTTAATGTGTAAAGAATAGAGTCTATTTTATAAAATTGTAATTTATTTCAAAATTTGAAGAATAGATAAAAATTGAAACCAAAAATACCATATGTAGGATTTTGATAGGAAAATGGAGACACTAGTAAAATAAGTCAAAGATCAAAACATTAATATATTTGAAATGTAGAAAAAGCTACATGGTTAAAATCTAAGAGAGAGAGGTGCATGGTTGGGTGGGCACCTTTCCATACAACCTATTATGGAAAGGCCAGGGAAATTAGTGGTGACAAATAATCTATTACAAGTGGTGGATATTTTTGGAAAATGCCTCTATGGGGATGATGGAACAATATAGTTTCCATCTCAATGGTGTTGATGTCTATTTGAGGGAGATAAATTTGGGGATTTCCAACTTGGTAGGCTGATGTGGAGCTCGATTTGGTGTCGTAAGAAGAGTGCTTCCTCATTGGTTGTGTCAAATTTGATTGTCTTTTTGAGATCATGACGAAGGTGTAAGGAGTTTTACAAATCACAAACTTGGGAGATTGGGTTGTCTTTTTGTAACCTTCATTGTGATTTGTTAAGATGATTCATATGTGCAAAATGGTGATATCATAATGATGGCATGCTTGTTCTTTACACGACATGGTAAAACTTTCCAGATTAATAATGGCTTGACAAGATTGTGATTATTGATGTAACACAAAGTTTGAGGACCTTTTGGGGTTTTCATTTCATTTTATTGTCAATTGGGTTGATAATTTATGAGGCATAAGTAAATTCTGCATTAACAACTTGATGGGGGAATGCTCCAAATTTCTAGTGAAAATGTTTGCAAAAAAAATGAAAAAAATTGGAGTGGATACTACAATTCATTTAGATAGTATTGGTTTGTTAGATGGAATTTTGTGGGTAGATAACATATCAATGTCTCAAGATCTTGAAAAAATATGATCCTCTCATTCTCGTAGTAGTGAAAATGATCTTGGGAAAGGGATTTCTATGGAACCAAGAAACCTTTAGGGTGGACAAAAACATATTTTCCTAGTTCCTAAATGTTGTGTTGGACATTCGAATGGAAAAAAGGGATGTAGAGGTGTTGGTGAGAAAACTCTTCTACTCGGACTTGCTAGTGGGCTTAGAATAAATTCTCCTCATTTCCTCTCCTGGAATGGGGGTGCCTCGGCCATGAGATTTTGCCTCATACTATGTGCTAGGAGAGAATGTAAAATACTACCCATTCATATTTGACCTAAAAGGATTGGCATTGGTGGAGCATAATCAGATAGTGGTAGTTGGGGTGGAATGCCTTCAAAATGCATTGAGTCTTTCTTGGAATTTCATTTGCAACAAGGTTCTAGATTTCAAGACCTTCACTGCCGCTAATGGCTTCCTTGGATAGGTTCAACTCTGGTGTTTTCTGGTTAAGTTTAACTTTCAAGTTTTATAGGTTTTAGGTTTTGTTGTTGGTTCCTTGTCTGGTCGTGAATGTTTATGGGTATTGGGTTTGATGGGAATTTTGTTATAGTGTATTCCCATATTTTGTGTTAATCTAGGTAATGGAACAATGCAAATGTTTGGTCGACCTTGTGTGGTCATATGCTTCAACTTATATAGGATGGTTAGGTCTCTAGTGTAGTCGGGTTGAAATGATTTCTACATGATGGAAACTTTGTAAATTTTTTCCATATCAATATAATATTACTCTTACGTATAAAAAAATATAAGAGAGATAAATATTATTATGGTATTTTTTAACTCAACATTGAAAGACATGAAAACTTGATGGACATCACATTTGATATTATATAATTATTTAGAGATTTCAAAAAGCATGCATTTGTGGGAATTGGCATGTAAGTCCAACCATTTATCAAAAAAGTGCGAATTCCCCACTCCTCATGCTACAAGTAAATCAAGATACAAGATCCAAGGTCGCCCTCAATTATTGACATGTTAGAGAGTAAGCATATGTGGTTGGAACCTTGATTGATGACACTATAGGAAAGAAGTCCCATTTTTACACCAGGGTATGTGCAGGATCATGATGGAAAAAAAAGCCCTTAAGTAGCAAGGAAAATTCAAAAAAATCAGAGTTAGGCAACTTGACGTAAAAATTTGAATAAGTTATCTGTATTATTTAAAAAATATGTAAGAATATAATCTGTGGAAAATTGAATGTAGTTTCTAAACTATTAGGTTT
>VDFB02189879.1:160127-210365 GCA_007258455.2 Sequoia sempervirens
AAAGCCCGAGAAAATGAAATTTTAAGGGGCTTGTATAAAATTTAAAAATATGGGAAGATTATTTAAGGTTTTTTTAGGGGATTATTAAGGGATATTGGTGATTTTTAAAAATTTATCTCTGTAAATGGGGGGAATTGTTTAATAATTTTACTTGCAAAGGGAGATATGCAAGATTTTTGTAAATCATATGGTTAATGACCATATTGAGTAAATTTCATGTATAAAAATGGGGGAGTTCAAGAGTTTTGGTAACTAGGTGGTGACTTATGAGAGAATTTTGAATTGTGGAGAGAATTTGTATAGAGAGTCTGAGTGTATGAATCTGTGCATTGAAGGAGTGTTACTCTATTGCACTTGAAGGAGGAAGATTTTGAAACTCTTGAAGACTCAACATTGTATTCTGTTGATTCCTTGTAATCAGTTTGGAGCATAATCAAGGATTGGTCACTTTATTGGAGAGGGACTCGAAGACGTAGCCATTTTGAAAAACTCCATTATCAACTTGTATTTTTTCTTCTCTCTTCTATCTCTCTTATTTTTAAGGAAAGCTAAGGTGTAGAACTAACTCTCCTAATGTCAAAACCTCAGGGAAGAATGCAGAGGTGACTTTAAATTTTCAATTACAGTCTAATTAAGATACACTTGAAAGAAATAATAGAAACAAATAAATAAACATACACAGATGAACACTAGATTTACATGGGAAAACCCTTACGGGAGAAACACCCACCACACCAAGAAAAACCCCTTTGTATTATAGTAAAAAAATAACATACAGGGTACGGGCTTCACTCTCTGATGTCAATTTATAATAGCATAATGAAAATGATCAACCTTGTACAGAACATTCCATTTACAAGACACTCTAAATTAAATTCATGCACATTGATCACCCATCGAATTATTCATCGAACCGATCATCATCTTCAACTCTTGAGTATATCTATGTCATCCATGATTTGTTGATCTTCCTCACAGGAATGGCCACAACAGTCTAGCTTCCAACGGTTCCCATTCTGCTTCTCTGATTGGTCAAAGACACACCACGTAGGACAGTCTTCCAATCGGTCAAAAACATTCAAATAGTATTCGCATGTCGGTGAGACACTAACCATGTCTCCTCGATGCCACAAAGCCCAATTGTCGATATTGGCTAGAGTCATCACCTCTAGCAAGAGGTTACACCGAGTTCAAAAGTTGTCGCTCAGACTCACCCTTGTCACTAAGACATCATACCGATATCCATTGTAGAAGCATTGGCTAGCTATCGGTGAGAGGTCATACTGAACGCAAATACATCTTGTGAAGCTCTATTGGCAAGAGTTCTCCTATCGCCAAGAGTCTCATAGATCTTTATGTCATACTGATATTCATCGAGAAAAGTTGTCGGCGAGACAAGCCATATTGCTTAGACTTCATACTAACAATAAACACATGTAGCGCTATCGGAAAGACTACCGCTATCGGTAAGACATCATACCAAACACAGAATAGTCAGAGATACTATCACTTTTGCCAAGAGGTCACACTGAAGCAATATATCCATTGGCGAGAGAAACACTATCGCCAAGAGGTCATACCGATGTCCATACCCATCAGCGAGACTTACATCCATCACCAAGAGTTCTTACCGAACCTCCATGCCTCTCCTCGATGACTCTGAGTGTAACGCTGTCGGCGAGACATATCTTGTTGGGATGAGTCATTCTAAACGATCAAGTCTCTCCCTGATGACTTATGTCACCACAAGTCTCCCCGATAACCATTTGACACCAAACTGTCGGCAAGAGATTTACTCAGGCAGAAGGAGATGGGAAACTCATAGTGATGGAAATGTCACAGCGATAACACCAGCTAGAAAGACAACAACAATATCTCAGTGCCATGAGCATTCCACAAGGTTACACAATTGCTAGTCGGCTAGATAGTAAGAATGTCACACTGACTTTTCTCTTACAGGAATTTACATGCTAGTAAGATTGAGGAAAATTTTCTAACAATCTCCCACTTGACGAAGATCTTACTGACGCCTCTAGAGCACAACAAAATTACTAAAAATCATGGGCACTTAGGCCCATCGAACTGGCACACCACGTGAACTTGTCTATGCTCACTAGCTTCGTGAATGCATCTACAACATTCTCTAGAGTATCCACTTTTTCTAAAGAGACCTTTCCATCCTCCACCATATCTCGTACAAAATGATACTGCACATCTATATGTTTTGTCCTAGCATGGAAAGTAGGATTCTTTGCCAAACAAATAGCATTCTGACTGTCACAGTAAATTGTTATTTTCCCCGCATCAAAACCAATGTTAAAGCACAAAAATTTTAACCAGATTGCTTCTTTATAGGAGTGTGTTGCTGCCATGTATTTTTCCTCTGTAGTGGAAAAAGCGACTACAGCCTGCCGCTTACTCATCCAACTAACTGCACCACCATTCAACATGAAAATATATCCACTTATGGATCTTCTACTGTCAATGTCCCCTGCCCAATCAGAATCCACATAGCCTCGAATGCTGAGAGTCCTTTGTGATTCAACCAAGTTGCCATGGTAACACAATGCATATTCTGAAGTCCCCTTCAAATATCTAAATACTCTTTTCACAACATCCCAATGTATTCTACCAGGATTAGCCATAAACTGACTAAGTACTCCCACTGCTTGGGCAATGTATGGCCTTGTATAGACCATTGCATACATTAGACTACCAACCGCACTAGCATAAGGCACACTGGTCATGTCCTCCATCTCAGTAGGAGATTTTGGACAGCCTTCAACAGATAGCTTCGTTCCCTACAAAACTGGAACAACTAACTGCTTGCACTCAATCATACAAAATCTCTCTAGAACAGTCTTATTATACTTACTTTGACTGAGCCAAAGTTTTCTACTATTTTTGTCCCTTGTTATTTCCATTCCCAGAATATACCTTGCTGCACCAAGATCTTTCATTTCAAACTTTGCAGACAATTGAGACTTAAGATCAGAAATCATTAACTTACTATTGCCTATGAACAACATATCATTAACATAGAGAGCAATAATAAGAACTCGATCAATTTCAACTTTGTAATACACATAATGATTAGATTTTGATCTTACAAATCTCAACGACAAAAAAAAAGTGTCAAACTTCTGGTACCACATTCTAGGAGACTACTTTAATCCATACAGAGATTTCTTCAACTTGCAAACTAGTTTTTCTTTACCTTTCTCCACAAAGTGCTCAGGCTGGGACATATAAATATCTTCTTCAAGATCACCATGAAGAAATGATGTCTTCACATCCATCTATTCAACCTCTAAGTCATATGCTGCTGCAAGTGACAAAAGAAATCTAATAGATGTCAGCTTAGCTACAGGAGAAAAAAATTCTCCATAATCAATTCCCTCTACCTGGGAATACCCTTTTGCAACCAACCTTGACTTGCACTTTTCCACACTACCATCCAGACCTATTTTCCTTTTAAATAACCATTTGCAGCCAAATTTTTTTTTGCTTTTAGGCAAGGGCACCAAACTCCAAGTATCATTCTTTTCTAATGATGCCATTTCTTCATTCATGGCTTCCAACCAAGAGTTTGAATTAGACATTTTAAATGCCTCTTTCATAGTCCTAGGCTCATCAGTGCTAGAAATTAAAGCATAGGCACAAGTAGAATCTATCAAAGAAAACCCATACCTATAAGGTTGCTTTCTTTCATGAGTTGACCTCCTCACTTGCTAAGGCTGAGGTTGTTGTTCTTCTTCAAAACTCTCAGAACTACTTAAGCTCTCCTCAGTTTTAGGTACATTTTGAATTTTGAATTCCTCTTTATCTGGTGTTGGAGGAATTTCAACTACATCCTTTCTATTTTCTGATTTTGTCTCTGACTGCAGATCGAAGGTAAAAGGCTTCAACTCATGAAAGATAACGGTTCTGCTGTATAGAACCTTCTCCGTATCAGGATTCTAAAGCTTGTATCCTTTTATGTTAGCACTATAACCAATAAAAGTACATTTGACAACCTTGTTTTCCAATTTAGATCTTTTCTCATACGACACATGTGCATATGCCTCATAGCCAAAGACTTGAATGTGTCTCAAAGAGGGCTTCTTTCTAGACCATGCTTCCAAAGGTGTTTTCTCAACAAGAGTGGAATTCGGAGAATGGTTTATCAAGTAACATGCTGTTGCAACTACCTCAGTCCAAAACTTCTCCTCGAAGCCAACACTACTTAGCATACTTCGTGTTCTTTCCATCAATGTCCTATTGAAACTTTCTGCAACTCCACTTTGTTGTGGAGTGTAAGGTGTAGTTTTATGTCTTTTAATCCCATGATCTTTATAGTACCTCTCAAAATCATTAGAACAAAACTCACCGCCATTGTCAGTCCTTAAACATTTTATTTTTCTTCTAGTTTGATTTTCTACAAGGTTCTTAAATTCCTTAAACCGACTGAACACTTATGATTTACTTTTCAAAAAATAAACAAATGCTCTTCTTGAATAATCATCAATGAACGATACATAGTACCTTGACTTAGACAAAGAAGGAACATTCACTGGACCAAAAACATCAGAATGTATATAATCAAGCAAACCAGAAGATTTGTGAGGACTGGAATAAATGAAACACAGTGGTGTTTACCATATATACAATATTCACAAAATTTGAATTCAAGGTTACAATCATCATTCCCCTTAACCAGGTTTTTATTCTTCAAGGTTTTTAAACCTTTCTCTCCAATGTGGCCTAGCCTATGATGCCAGAGCATAGTCTTTTCTGTTGGAAGTTTAACTTCCATAGAGTTTACACTATCAGGAAATTTTACCTTCTTTTCTCCATGAGTAGCTTTATGTGACTTTACAGAGACATTATTGCATTGTACATCATGTGTATCCAGCTTATACAAGGTACCAATTCGAGCACCCCTTGCTAGCACCATAGAGCCTCTACTCATCTTGCAACCATTTCCAAAGAATGTGACTTGCACTCCAATATCATTCAACTTACTAACAGAAAGTAAATTTTGAGCAAGACCTAGTATATTCATTGCATCATTGATTCCCTTCACTCTTCCATTAGGGAATTGAATCCTAACTCTTCCACGACCAACTATTTCCAAAGATGAATCACTTGCCAAATACACCTTTCCACCATTGTAATTTTCATACTTCGTGAACTAGTCTCTATGAGATGTCATGTGGAAAGATGCTCCAGAATCAATCAGCCAGACATCATCTAATGCCTATGTAGCCAAGGCTACAATGAAGGTGTCTGCATCACTCTGAGAAGAATCATTGTCAGAAGAATTCTTCTTCTTTTTCTCCTCTTTGCAATCCTTTTGGACATGACCAGGTTGCCCACAATTCCAGCACTTCACCTTGGACTTCTTGCCAGGAGAATTTGATCTCCCTTTTAATTTGGATTTGTACTTCTTTTCCTTCTTCTTGCCTTTTTCTTTCAATCTACCTCTAATAGCAAGAGCCTCCTTCGCCATCTCAGAAGATTTCCTTCTCATTTCTTTTGATAACAAAGAAGCAACAATATCTTCCATCTTAAAAGTGGATGTCATACTCCCAATAGCCATCACCAAGTGGTCCCAATAATCTGGCAAAGAACATAATAACAACATACAACGATCTTCTTCATCAATCTTCACACCCACAGATGCTAACTGAGCAATCAACATGTTGAATACGTTCAAATGATCATCAACAGATCCTCCCTCCTACATTCTCAAAGTGTACAACTTCTTCCTCAAGAACAATTTATTCACCAAGGACTTGCCTTGATAAATAGTTGCCAGTCTTTTCCACAAGGAAGATGTAGTCTTTTCTTCATGAACATTCAGAAGAACAAAGTTTGCTAAACAGAGCCTTATCAGCCCCTTTTATTTTTTATCTGCAAGGTCCCAATCCTCTTGCTTCATGCTTGTAGGCTTCGTTCTAGACACAACAAGCCTATAAAACACTAACACTCCCTCTTAGCTAGGGAGGTATTCTCAAATATCCTCGTCATGGAGTCTCTCAACATGACGCCCACAATGGCTACACCCAATTGTGGAGAGCACAACTCAATCTCAAAGATGTGATCTTGTACAAGGGTTTTCACCTCATATTTCTTAGTCTCAAAGAAATATACACTACAAGGGCTTTCACCTCATATTTCTCCATCTTAGAGAAATATACACTATAAGGGCTTTCACCTCATATTTCTCCATCTTAGAGAAATATACACTACAAGGGCTTTCACCTCATATTTCTCCATCTTAGAGAAATATACACTACAAGGGATTTCACCTCATATTTCTCTGTCTAAGAGAAATATATACTACAACAAACCTTAATGATGTTGTGACTCCCTCTAGAGCTCCAAGTACCCACATCAACCTCCTGACCTCCTCATCCAATATTGCCTGCAATGTTTTCCTTAGAGGAATGGTATCCAACACACACTTTTGGCACTACTCCTAGCAACACCTTTAACTAACTTGCGAGAGTCCTGGACTTAGTCCTCCTCGACCTCATCCCAGATCGCCCTATTCTAAATAGGTTTGCGGTGCTACCAAAGTCAAAATAAGGTTGACTACCTTGTGTAATTTCATTCTCTGTAGCTGAAGAGGCCTTCCAAAGACTTAACACCTAGCCTTGCAACATGCAACTCACTTAACTAACACCTTCAATTATTCTTAGAGAGTCACTCTAGTTCCTCATGTAATAGGACTCCATTTTCCTGAACACAAAAATCCTTCTTGATCCCTGCCTCAATACAAAGATTACAAAAATCCTCTGGAAGTGAACTCCCCTCCATTTACAGATCTTAGAACCTTAGTCCTCTTCTCGGACATGTCATTGATTTACCCAACTTGCAAAGAATCAAAAACTATTTTTCTTTCACAACTCTTAATCCAATAGCCATTAACATTTCTTCTCCAATGATCTTTGATAGGAACCTCACTATTTTCCACAATTCTTTCTAGGACTGCCAATAGTGGACCATGCAAAAACCATAGACTATTGTTCCAAATTAGGAGGACATGATTTCTATCATACCATTGTTTAGTGTCTTCATCCTTCTCAATCTTCTTTGTTGATGCAAACTCTCCATCCAAAGTTGACCCAACCTTGTGCCCTCGAAAGATGACTCCAATAAAGAATCATGAGAAATATATGCCATCAACTCAATCCCATGGATGCAAGCTATGTCTCCATGTTCATTTCTCTAGTTGGCATGACTTCCTCACATTATTCCTCAAGCTTTTCCTCCTTTTGAAATTTTTATGTAATCTTTAATAATTAATCCATCATCCCTTTTCTCCTTGATCTATCCTGCATTTTAAAGAGATTAGCGATAGTTCATCAAATAAAACTACCCCAATACAAATGAAACATGTAGTCATTTAGTAAATATCATTAGATAGAACAATTAAAGGAATGATACACAATAGAACTTATCTTTGTTGATTCAGTTGTAGCCATTTTTATCCTCCCGACAACCATCATCTTCGTCTGATGATGTTTCCTGTAACACTCACGCATTTTGGAGAGATGGTCATTATCCATAAGGTGTTACAAGTAGACGTCCTCCATCATAGGCACGATCCTTTGAAACTCTTGAAGTTTTGTGAGGTAGAGGACTTCTTTCAAGTGCTCATTCTTTCCTTCAATCTTCATTTTCTCCTCCAAGTGATGTGGCCCACACATAGCTCGTTCATGCCTCCATGAATCAACTTATTTAAAATTTTCCCTTAGGTCTGCAATAATTTGGCTTCAAGGTATACCCTTAGGTCTACAATAATTCACCTCCTTAGGTCTACAATAATTCGCCTTCAAGATCTGCAATAATTCTCCTTGAAGATCTACAATAATTCACCTTCAAGATCTACTCTAATTCACCTTCAAGATATACCCTTAGGTCTGCTCCGAATGGGAATGATATTCAATGAAGAATGCTTAGACAAATCTGATCAGATCCTCCCTAAACCCACTTTGATACCATGTTAGTTTTAGGATCAGAAATACAATTAAGCAGAAAACACAATCACAAAGAAGACAACACAACAATTTATGTTGGGAAAACCCTCCTACTCGAGGGAGAAAAATCCAACAATTTATTCACGTATACATCAGAAATAGAAGTACATAAATAGCACTCAAAATCAGGTCCTAGAAAGGCCAAAACTCATACAATGGATTTGCACTTGTATATAGTGCAATTTCTTGAATACACAAAACATTTAACTCTTCTCCTTGAGTTGAAACTACTGCTCTTGAAGGTGAACCTGCTATTGAAGAAATTTGAATTTTGGAGTGGAATGAATTGATGCTTAATGTGGAGACACCTCATTTATATACAAGACTAGGCAAGCTCACTCTAGAGCTGACCTAGCGAATATAATATTTTTTTATAAAAGGTGATAGGATGACCTGTCTTTGTTTAATTTTGCTTAGGGAAATACCTCTCGCAGCTATAAAACACTAACACTTTGTCTCCTCTATGGCCACCACTATTGATTCAAACCTTGTGGGAAAACTTCTCAAAATCTTTTCAACTACTCTTCTCTCTCAATATATTCACCATGTGATCTAATTTGGTTTACCAGTTTAATGATTTGAGTAAAAAATGAGTCTACTGACTCATTATCTTTCATATACATTGTTTCAAAATCCCTTCTCAGTATTTGTAACTTAGCTGTCTTAAATTTTTCCATACCCTGATAGTCCATTTGAAGTATATCTCATGCTTGTTTTGATTTTGTTGCACTTTGAATCCTTGGAAAAATGTTGTCATGCACTCCTTGAAAGATGAAGAAAAGAGCTTTTGAATCCTTCTTTTTATTTTCCTTCAGTAAGTCATTATATGCTTGAGATAATGCATTATATGTTGTTGCATCTATTGGTTCTAGGTAGCCATTCTAAGCAAACTCCCATAAATCTTGAGCACAAAATAATGCCTTCATTCTGATTTTCCCAATAGTCATAACTTTTCCCATTGAACTACGGGATCTGTGGATTTGTCAAGCTTGTGCTTGGAGTTGCCATGACTGAGTGTGAATAACATGTTGGAACTTTTTGTTGATGAAGGAAAGAGGAAAATTACTAAAACAGAGAGCAAGAAATAAGGATATAAATACTCAAATTTGAAAATGATTTCAAAAACATATTATATAGTTCAAACATATACTACATCTGCTATCATGAATCAAAATTAGAGTTGCCACTCTTTTTCTATACTTAGAAAGAAAATACAAATTCAAACTCCCCTATTTTTGTTTCTTCAAACTGTTGCAGTAAGCAACACATTCATATGCACTTTGTTTTTCTTAATACAGAGCCCTGTCTAAAAAGACTTTTGAGCGAACGTATATGCCCAGTTAAGAGAGAGAATGAAAACATTAAATTGTAATTAATATATGTCTTTTCCAACATAGAAAATCAACTCAAGGAGATTTTCATTTAAAACATATCCAAAAGACTGGCTCAATACAAAGAATGGGAAGAAAAAATGTTGGCGTGAGAAGGAAGTGAGACTTTTCATCGCTGTAGCAAAGAGATGATGTACGATGAAGTTAATGCAGGTGGGAACAATTTGAGAGTAATTCCAACACATGTTAACAAAGAGAAAACTCAAACAACAATACAGATAGCACTAGGCTATGTAATTCACAAACAAAAGATAAACAAAAATGGTAACCTTAGCCCATGAGTAGAAACTAAAAGTACATCCTCAATCCTTTTTAATTGGATTAAAGCAACAAAATTACAAGTAACAGGAAATGGCACAGAAAAAGATTGCTAAGAAAATCTGTTGTATATTATGAAACTACATAAAACATAAAAAATCTAACGTCACCTGGAAAGAGGAAAACTACATAAAACATAAAAAATCTAACGTCATTATTTTGCATGTTTTCTTCTCTATTTCTATGAGTTTTATTAGTGAAGTTGCAATTGTATTATTTTTTTATATTTGTTGTGAATTAGTTTTCCATAGTCAAATAATCTATATTAGATAGGAGATTAATAATCAGTAACTGCAATAGAATTTTCACATGGTATCAGAGCTGATATGAGGGAAGACAAGGCTCAACACAAGAAGGAAAGATTGAGGGTTTATAAAAACCCAGTTCAACCTCTTCAGAATTATTTTTATTATTATTGCTTTTATCTTTTGAGAAGGCCTTAGTAGGTTTAAGAGATCAAGACAGATTGGATGGAGCCTCAAATTTTGGTGTCTAGAAAGCCAAAATTTCCTTATTGTTGGAAGAGAATGGTATTAAGGAATATGTGACCAGTGTTGTACCTGTACCTACAGATCCAACACAACTCTTAGCACATAAGAAGGAAGATGCCAAGGCGAGGAGGTTGATCCTTGATGGTATCAAGAACCATATTGTTCCACATGTTGTAGAGTTAGATATAGTGAAGAAGATGTGGGATGCCATTCTGAATCTGTACTAGAATACTACCACTAATTGGAAGCTAATTCTTAGAGAAAAGTTGAGGAATACTCAGATGAACAAGGGAGAAGATGTGACAAATTACCTCACTAGACTCAGACTTGTCAAGGATGAGTTGGCAACTATTGGAGATAAACCAGATGATGACGAGCTAGTGCAGATAGCCCTAAATGGGTTTACTAAGTAGTGGGATGTCTTTGTTCAAGTTATCAATGGACGAGACACCTTACCAAGTTGGGATCAACTATGGAGTGACTTCACTCAAGAGGAGCTTAGACTTAGTCTTGTTAGTGGTACCAGCAGTAAGAGTCAGAAAAGTGAGGCAAAACCAGAAAACATTGCCCTAGCAGGGGTCTAGCAAATGATCAAATCCACAAAGTGAGAAGGACTTGTCTAAAGTCAAGTGCTATGGTTGTCATGAGTTTAGCCACTATGTTAGTGATTTCCCGCTAAGGAAGAAGAACAAAAAGAAGGGAAAGAAGCAGAAAACAACTTCAACAAGCGCATATGAGCTCTCTAGTAGAATGGAGGACGAGTTCGCTCTCATAGCTTGTATGGATAGCTCAACCTCACAAGGTGTTTGGTATATAGATAGTGGGTTGTCATTTCATATGACATGAGTTAGAGAGTAATTCTCTAGCTATAAGGAGGAGGACATCAAAATATAAATTTCTATGGGGAACATGTCCAAACTCAATCCAGTTGAGAAAGGGACTGTTCTATTTCAAATGGAGAATGGCAAGCGGATTCCCATTCATGATGTGTTCCATGTGCCAGGCTTGGGTATGAATTTGATTTCCGTATCCGTCCTTGAGGATAAAGCTTACAATGTACTATTTAGAGGGGCGAATGTGTTAATCAAGCACAAGGATTGGAAATTACCCACAACTATTAGAGTTAGGAGCAACTGACTTTATAGGTTGCAGTTTGATTCTCATAAGGCATTGACGAGCAATAGTAATTCTAGAGATCAAGGAGAGCTATGGCATAGGAGAATGGTCCATATACATCATGGAGCACTTAAATTTCTTCGTGAGCACAGAGCATGTTTATGTATGTAAGGGATGTGTGTTGGGGAAGTTTGTGAAAACAACTTTTCCGAGTGACACCAAATCCAAGGGTGTTCTTGATCTAGTACATTTAGATATATGTGGACCAATGTCGACGAAGTATCTCAGAGGATACAAGTACTTTGTTACTTTTATTGATGATTTCTCTAGGAAGACTTGGATATACTTCTTGAAGACCAAGGATGAGGTTTTTAGTCACTTCTAAGAGTTCAAAGCTCTTGTGGAGAATTCGACAGGGAGGAAGATAAAGGTTCTTCGGTCAGATAATGGAGGTGAGTACAAAGGGAAAGAGTTCAAGGAGTTCTGTACTAGGGAAGGAATCAAGAGAGAGTGGATTGTTCCTTACAACCTATAACAGAATGGGGTTGTTGAGAGGAAGAATTGGTCTATATTAGAGGTGGAAAGGGCTATGTTGCATGACCAGGATATGCCATGTTACTTATGGGCAGAGGCATATATTATAGTAGTGTACATACATAATAGGGTCCTAAATAAGGTATTGGGAAAGATGACACTAGAGGAGGCATTCTCAGGGAAGAAGCCAAATGTCAACCACTTAAGGATATTTGGGAGTTTGGTATATTGTCACATTCTAGGGCCTACACGTTCCAAGTTAGATCATACTATAGAGAGGGGGTACTTTGTGGGGTCTAGTGAAACCTCAAAGGAATATCAGATATTTATTCCAAGGACCGGAAGGATCATAGTCAGGTGTGATGTCAAGTTCATGGAGGACAAGGCATGTTGGAGGTCTAGAGATTTTCCAACAGATGATCAGAGTGAGTAGCTAGCGGAAGCTCCAAGGATCGTTCAACCAGATTAAGGATAGTGAAGCTCGAGTATAGTTAGTAGTACAAGCACAAGATCAGGTGCTAAGAGTTTGCAGAGTATGGAGCAGCAGATGCAACAGATCCAAGAGATGCATCAGGGAGATATAGAGGTTGATACTTCATCCTCTATAGCTAGTAGCGGGAACCAACAGTCACAAAGGGATACTCAGGAGTTTGGGGGAGCTCCTAGGATGAGTAGTAGACAGTGGAGACAACTAGCTAGGTATAATGACTATATGGCATTAGTTAGTCAGTTGGTAGATAGTGAGCCTTTTAGCTATCAGGAGGTCACACAACAATAGGTGTGGCAAGATGTGATAGTTGAGGAATATACCTCAATAGTGTAGAACAATGTGTGGGAGGTTGTGCCTAGACCAAAAAATAGGGCAATGGTTGGATCATGCTAGATCTATAAGATCAAGCATGGTGCAGATGGTAGCATCGAGAAATACAAGGTAAGGTTTGTGGCCAAGGGTTTCTCTCAGAAGGAGGGAATTGACTATGAGGAGACATTTTCTCCAGTGGCCAGGTATACTTCTATACGAGTCGTGATATCACTTACATCACAAATGGGATGGAAAATCCATCAAATGGATGTCAAGATGACATTTCTTAATGGTGAATTGAAAGAGGAGGTATACATAGAACAACTAGAGGGATTTGTGGCACACAACAGTACAACCCACATGTGCAAGTTGAAGAGAGCTTTGTACAAACTCAAGTAGGATCCCAGGGTGTGGTATGAGTGCATTGATAAATACTTGTAGGGAATGGGCTTCACGAAGAGTGAAGCAGATGCTAACCTCTACTACTTGGTGGTTGGGGGCGAGGTTCTCATTCTTGTTCTATATATGGATGACTTGTTTTAAATAGGCTCACTGGGGCTCATAGAGGAGTGCAAGAGGGACATTGCAACAGAGTTTGAGATGAAGGATTAGGGGCTTATGCACTACTTTCTAGGCATGGAGGTATGGCAGACAAATGGAGATATCTTCCTTGGACAAGGGAAATGCTGCATCAAAATCTTGAGGAGGTTTGAGATGGAAGATTGTAGAGCCATTTCTACTCCTATGATCATGAATTGGAAGAAGGTAGACTCATCCAGAGAGAAGGATGTAGACCCCACCTTATATAGGTAGTTGATTGGGTTTCTCATGTATTTGGTCAACACCAAGCTAGATATATCTTTTGTAGTAAACTCTCTTAGTCAGTTCATGGTGGAGCCAAAGAGAGTGCATTGGATAGCGAAAAAGCATATGTTGTGGTATTTGCATGGTACAATCGATTATGGGATTAGATATGCTCGAGGTGATGGTATCAGGTTGATAGGATATACTGACGCAAATTGGGTAGGCAGTACATCGGATAGGAAAATCACTTCAGGGTGTTGCTTCAGTTTGGGATTAGGAGTTGTCTCTTGGTACAATAGGAAGCAGAAGTTCGTGGCTTTGAGTTCTATAGAGGAAAAATACATAGCAGCTAGCATGGCGACATGTGAGGTGATATGGCTTTGGAAGTTGCTGGTAGCCTTGTTTGGTCAAAGGGTTGAGACTATGGTGATACACTGTGACAATCAGAGTTGCATCAAATTGTCTAAAAATATGGTGTTTCGTGATAGGTCTAAGCATATAGACATCAGATATCATTTCATCAGGGATTGTGTACAGTGTGGGATTGTTCAACTACAATATGTACCTATAGATCAGCAGGTAGTAGACATTTTGACTAAGGCATTGGGGAAAGAAAAATTCATCTTCTTCAGAGATAAGTTGGGTGTCATGCAAAACACCTTCCTCGCTAAGAGGGAGTGTTAATTTATGTAGCTTGGACAGGTGTCTACATTCGCGTGTGCAGGATCATGATGGCCAAAAAGTGGCAATATGATGGGTATGTGGCTGACGACTATTTTTTAACCCAAAATTGATGAAATGAAAAGGGTTTTTAAAGGATATTCTTAGCTTTCCACTGATATAAATTATGCTTTACTTTGAATTTAATAAGTAATTATTATTCATTTTCTATTCAAATTATGACTAAAGTCCTGATTGATAGGCTGATTGAAAAAAATCTATAGCTTTCAAACTGTATCACATTTTTTGAATCCAAAACATGCATCACATTCTATGCTTCGCATACTATAGGATTAAAAAAAAGAAAAATAGAATTTCATGAAGATTTGACCAAGTTAAGGTGGTCAGACATACAACCTTTTTTATATTTTAAAAAAAATGTAATAAATTTTTTATAATTAATTATTTACTTAGAAAAAAATTACAAAAAAATATGCATCACATTGGGGCATGAGTTCTCTACTTATATCTAAAATCTTATAAAAAAAATATTAACATTTTATTGTGGTTAGGGTGGTCAGATAGACACCTACTTATTTTTTCCCTAAATTTAAGTACCACTGCATTGAAATTTCAAATTTTCACCAAATAGACTTTTTTTTCTTAAAAAACCCTAGTAGTTTAGAAACTACATTCAATTTTCTACAAATTCTATTCTTAAGTATTTTTGAAATAATATAGATAACTTATTCAAATTTTTACGTCAAGTTGCCTAACTCTGATTTTTCTAGATTTTTTGCCACTTAAGGGCCTATTTTTTCCATGATGATCCTGCACATACCCATTCCCAAGATTATTTATTTAATTATGCAATTTTTTTGGAGACTTCTAGAAAGGAGTGAGTTGTCTAGATAATTATGTAATTAAATAATTGATTCCTCTAGAGACTTCTAGAATCTAGTTAGTTAGGGTTGTTAGAGTCTAATTAATCTTAGCCATTAATTGCAATTATATCTTGGCCATTGGTTTTCCAATAAGAAAAGTATAAAAGGGGATCAATGGACATTTGGAGAACATACACACACAAGTAGACTTGCAGTGATAGAAAGTAGACACACTCAAGTGGACTTGCAATGATAGCGTTGGGGATAGCAGTTGTGGAATTTTAGCAGGAGAAATTGAGGGAAGAATTTATGGAGCTTTTCTAGTAAGAGGCAAGCAGTTTATGTATCTCTTAATTTGATGAAGCTTAATAAAATTTGTCATCTGGAGTAGTGGTTTTCCCTTCAAGGTTTTTCCATAGACAATTTGTCCAAAAATATTGTGTTCATTATTTTGCATGTTTTCTTCTCTATTCCTGTGAGTTTTATTAGTGAAGTTGTAGTTGTATTATTTTTTGATATTTTTTGTGAATTAGTTTTCTAGAGTCAAATAATCTATATTAGATAGGAGATTAATAATCAGTAACTGCAATAGAATTTTCACAAAGTATTCACAGAAGAATCATAGCTTACAAAAGAAATAAAATAAGAATAATGCTTACTTGAGGAATGCAGTGGCTGTGTGATCTGCTAGTTTTGGCCCCAATATCAACAAAAAGAGCTTCAGAATAGATAGATTACAATCCATGTGGAGATGGCTTTCTACTAAATATCAACATTCTTGATATCTTACTAGAATCCATCACCAAATTAACTGCGTGCTCCCTATTATATTCTTCCATGGAGGGTGTATTCCTAATGATATTGCTTTTATTTGCCAGATATCGATCCCAATAAAAATCTATGGAACTTATATGGGCAATAAACCTGTCCCCCTGTAATGACAAACCAAGGATGATCTCACCACCAATGAAAAAATCCTGAAATGTGATATATTTAATTTCTATAAGAAATAGAAGAGAAAGGTAATATACACAATTTGCGTTGGAGTTGCCACATTCTTTTGCAAAGGATGACTAATCTGAGGCCTTCTAGAAGGATTCCTGATGCTTGGTGCTTGAGGAGATCCAAAAGCCTTCTTCATTGTTTTGAATTGAAATAAAACCTACAATTCACAACAAGAAAACAACAAAAAGAAAAAAGAAAAAACATGCAAAAAAATTAAAGATAAATTACAATACACAAGTACGTAATATGTAATATCTTAGCTATATGTTAATGAGGAAATTGACAAGAAATATGATACAACCAAAGAGCCTTAGTATAGCATAAGCTTGCAACCACCAAATTTCAAAGTCGTCAGTTACAAAGAAAAAGAGCAGATGAGAGGGAGAGAATATTGAAGCTCGGGGATTATTTATACGAGAAAGTTTTTGAAATTTGGATATAACTGGACGCCACCCAAATTAGTGGTGTTTGATCTATAACAAATTTTATTTGTAAATGTTTTTAGGTTAAAATTATTTGATTTATTTTTGGTAAGGTAAAATGTATGATATCTATATCGGAATTCAATTATGTCTTCTTCTTCTTCTTCTTTTTCTTCTTTTTTTTTTTTTTCCAAATTCATTGATTTATTTCAATTTTATTTTCATTTAAGCATATTTAATTTTAATTATAGAATTTCTTCCAATCTATCTATTTAGTTTGTTATCTCATTTTAATACCTTCTAGAAAATAACTTGGACTCAAGTTTTTTTTTCTTAAATAAATTTTTATATATTTTTGTTTTATGGGTTGTTTTAATTTAGTACAAAGTATTACATCAAGGTGGATAATTATTATATAATTTATCATCTTTTTATTTGAAATTGGGTCTTTTCATAACCTATGTATTAAAATATTAAAATACTATTTTATTTTCAATTTGATAATATATTTAAATATTTGTAAAGGAAAATGCCATTCCCTAAAATTTAATTTAGGCTAATTAAATAAATCAACTTAGTTTAAAACCAATAAAAAGTAGTTAGGAATGATAAATTGAACATATTATTTTGAATGGTAGATTAGAGAGATTAAGCACTTAGATCTAGGAACAATGGTAAAGAATAAATTTGATGTAGCACTAAAATCAAATTATCTTGTGTTGCTAAGTGAATTGATGCTTGCTAGTCACTAATAATTATTGGGAGAATTTTTTTTTTTTTTTTTGAAGTGTACAAAACATATGCAATTTACAAATATTTGGAGATTTTGAGGAATAATATGTAAAACTAAAAATAAATTTGAAAACTTATATTTATATTGGAAAAAATGTGTGAATTAAATTAAAGAGAATTTAGAGATTAATATAAATAAACATAAGAAAAATAATAGGATTTTGTAAATAGATAAATAAACACTTCTTGTAAATTAATAATCTCAAATTAGTTTTTTTCCTTTAAAATCATTTTTAAAAAATTCCAAAAATCATGTTCATGTCTTAGCTTTGCAATAAATAGGTGAAATACATCCACCTCTTTTCATACCAATGTAAGTACTCATAATGAACTTAAAAAAAATCATTAAAATATTACATTATGAATCTTTATAAAATCACTTTATATTAAAAATTCTTTTGATTAAGAAAACAGGGTTAAAGGGCCTTGACCCTATACAACAACAAAAAAAACAAACCTCAAAAATAGAACAAGCTTCAAGCCTAAAGACCACCCACAAAGCTACAACCAACAACATCCCAATAGTAACAAGCTACAAATCAATAGCCAACAATAGCAACCACCCCAAGGGTGGACAAGACTAGCCAACCCTCAAACCATTACATGTAGGTTTTAATGGGACATGAAATCCAAACCACAATCAAGAAAGGCCTCATGGCCAACAAAATAGGCCAATAGGCCACCCACAAAGAAACAACACAAGATGTAGATAGAAACAACAACCCATCATCAACAACCACACCACTAAGCTTATCCATGCACCCAAGAATGACCAACCTGCAACCAAATTATCACTCAAAGAACCAAAATTTTGAGCCATGAATAACACTAAAACTGAAGAAGCAAAGAGCCCTCATCAACCAACTTGCAACTCCACCTCTATAAGAAATATCACAAAGAATACCCTGTCCACAATAGCACAAACTTGCTAGCATACCCATCCTCCACTTCCATAGGAGTGGCCTCCATCTCAATAGGAGTTGAAAGGGAGAAAGCCCTTGAAGAAGAAAAAGTAGTCCATTGAACTCACAAAACCCACCTCCACCTCAATAGAAGGGATCTCCACCTCAACATGAGAGGTCTCCACCTCCATAAGAAACACAATCTGCAAAGTCAGTAAGAAAGCTAACACTCCTATAGAGAGAATAAACTTAGCAACCTTGGTTGACAGATCACCTGGGTCATTGGGATAAACATCAAGTGTAACCCAACCAAAAAATAAATGCAAAAAAACTAGGGAGTTCACAACACCCTTGAAGATCTTGAAGGAACTAGAGTGATAGACTAAATTTTTCAGAACAACAACCACCGCTAGGTAAACCCACAATAGTGGGTTACACTTTTTTGGATGAAGGAAAATTAAAAATGCCCATTAAAAAATCACTAAATGGCTTCATATGAAGGGGGGGCTTCAAATGAAAGGGGTTTAGTCGAATTAGCCCCCCTTCTATCGAAGTGGTGTTCGAATGAACCCCCACAAGTTAATGAATATTTTTTTTTTAAATTTTTTTAAACTCATAGGCCTTCGACTGAACCCACCCTTCCATCAAACTCATTTTTTCCCCCTCTAAATTTATTTTCCCTCTCTAAATTTAGAGATGTGGTTAGGTTGTCATTTTGAGTGATCTTTTTCATGAGCAGGCCGAAGGGTGAGGTCGTTTCGACATTTCCAGCGGGCTTTCATGAACAAGGCAAAGATCATTTCTGGAATTTTCATAGGGTGGAGATCATTTCTGGCATTTTTACAGGGCAAGGTTAAATTGCATGTCTATTGGTATAGTTACAACTAAAACATCTATTAAATTGTTCTTTCCTTTACACATTAATGGATTTTCTTACACTAGTTCAATGTTCCCATTTTGGGCATAAGTGAGGAGGTCACGAGTTTAGTTTTATACCTGTCATTGTGTTTGAACAAAGTTTCTAAAGCCTTGTTAATTAAATCTTACTCTGTATGCATTGATTCATGTTCAAACCTTGCCCCATAGTATCATTTATAGTGGTAAGGAGGATGTTGGGAAGATTTTTGAATGCATCTTAGGCCTGTCAATTTTTTTTTCATGAAAGTTTTTTTGTGAGATCTCATTTTTGTGAGACATTCTATCAAAGAATCACACACCTTTACTATAGGTGAAAATACTTGAGGCATTTTTCAAACAGTTTATGTGCTTGCTATGCATCCATAGCTCACATGCATGTTTACTGGAGACCTTCTAACTTCAATATCTAATAGAAAATTTTGATACTTTGAATGACTATTATATGCTCCCTCTTTTACATGCATGTCTATCAGTATAGTAACAACTAAAACATCTATTAAATTGTTCTATCCTTTACATTTTAGTGGATATTCTTAGACTATTTCAATATTCCCATTTTGGGCATAACTTTAGTCACATGAACAAATTTATGTCATTTTCATGCACATGTGAAGGCGAGAGGAGGAAAACATTAGAAGTTTGTAATTTTCATGCACAAGTGAAGGTGAGATCAGGAGGTGAACATCTGAGGTCAAAACACACCAAAAAATAGGTGCGCATCAATCGACCTAAAATTTCATTTTTCCTCACTCTTGATTTTCACTGAAATCGATCTCAAGCATACAATTCCTAGGGTAAATATGTATCTTGAATATTGTTGTTCAGTTATAAAGAGGAAAACATTAGAGTTTTAGGTGATTTGGGTTTTAGTCACATTAGGGTTTTAGGTGATCTAGGTTTTTATCCTATAATTTTTTTTTTTAGTTTTGTGTGGGTCGTGCTATTGGGTTTTTCTTATCTGTTCTGTCCTATTGAATACTTTTTGGGTTTTGTTTTTGTAATTTGTTTTATCCCATTAGAGAATTGTGGTCTATTAAATTTTGTTGGCTATTAACAACTTCAAAATTTTGTGTTTGTTTTTTGGGTTTCTGAATACTTTCGTATCATCATGTAATGCAAAATTATTATCATTTGAGCGCAACTGAAGAGATTTTGTTGCAATCACGATTCTTTTTACATAATTTTTTTTCTCCTTAGATTTGCATTTACTCATTTTTTATTCATTTATTTTATTGTTATGATGAATGGATAGATAAGATTTTTGGCATTAGATCTAATTGCATCTAACTAAGCCCTATACCTTTTATACGGGGCGGTATTTCAAAAGGCCTTTGAATCACTTTTTGATTGAGTGAACTAGCATGGAGTCACTCTTCACGCTTGAAGCATTTTTTTGAGATACCTATATCATATATGTGGCATAGGCTTGGAATTCATAGCTTAGAGGACAATCCCTTTTTTCTACAATGAGTATATGTTTCCTCTTCTTCATCAAATTTTTCAAGAATTGGCATGCCATGCTAGCATATCAATGTATTTCAAGCTCCTATAAGCATCATATCATCATAGTATTTTCATATTAGAGTATGTAAATGAAGGTGAAACCAAAGAACCAAAGTTTTTGTCCCTTACCATCTAAACCCTCTTTGTTAACTATTCCTTTAAGTTTTCCCTTGCACCTCCTTAAGCTATCCTTGTATCTTTGTCATCCACCTTTCATACTTGACAATCATAAGACATGACAGGGTCTTGAATACTGATAGTATGAAGGTTTTATGACAAATTTCAGTCATTTTCTATGATGTTTTCATGCTATGCATTTCCTTTTTGTCTTTCATAGTGAGACACAAACAAAAGATAGTGAACATATAGTTTATTATCCCAAAACCTTGTCCTCTGGTCATTTTCATATAGACAGTGTCTTCTTGTGTCTTCTTGCACTTGAATTGTGAAATAAATTGTCATCCATTGTCATGCATGTACTGTATACCTCTTCCCTCCCAAATTTTTATCTCATAGGTTATTCTTTGCTAGGAATTTTGTAGGTTATTCTAGATTCTAACACAAAATATTTATTACATTTTTTGATACAAGACCTCGTTAGACAAGTACTTTCCCCATTTGAGAAATTGAAGGAGCCTCAACATTTTGATATATTGAATTTTGAAAAGATAATAACTTCCAACCAATAAAACTCCCAAAATCAACATAAATTGGTGCAAGGAATAGAATAACAAGTGGATTTGATTTCATAAGCCAAATTTGTAAACTCTTGCTATAGTTGATTTTTCCATAAGTCTTGCATGCATTTTGTGTTAACAAAAATACTAGAGTTAATTTGCTTGCCCTGTTATAAGAGACAAAGCATAATGACTAAAGATATGGTAAAAAATTAATCATTTTCTCAAGATATTCCCTTCTTTATATATTGTGTGTTCTTTTGTGTCTAATGTAGGGCTCTATTCTATTCATCCCTTTATTTTGTTGGTCTATGACACTCATTAAGAATTGATCCATGGTGGGCTCTTTGTAAGCCATTCAAATTGACTGATAGACCAAGGGCCACTAAACAAATATATAGTTTTTAGCAATAAAAAAGTTTTGAATTGAAATAATCTTGTGGTTTTATACGTGCAATAAGTAATAGCAACACCTATATTATGTATGCAAAACTCTGGCATGATTACTCTATCATGGAGTATACATAAAAGTGTTTAATAAACAAGTAAGAAAATTAAGAATTGAGTATTTAGGGCAAGCACTAAAGTTAGCTTCTTAATGACCCTTAAGAGTGTAGGCCTATTATATAAGGGCTCTTATTTTAGAGCACAAATAGATGTGACCTTGTGGCTATTATGCATTGGGTCAAAGTGTAATATTGAGAGTTAGCCTCTAAATGTGTTACCCACACATAAAAGATATGTGACCTAGTGCAGACTGATATGATTTAAATATAAAGTTTAGATAGAAACCTATACTAGATTATGATAGAACTAAACTTGAGCTCCAAATCCACCATTCAAATGTAATACCCACACATTAAGGCTCTATTGCAAAGCAAACATGGAAGCATTATATAGACCATGAAGATGGTTTAGGATTTATAGAATAGCACTAAAACACCATAATAGAGTGAGACTATCAAAGTTTAGTTTTAGGGATATTATTCAAGTTTGATAACCATCACCAAGTATAGACATATATGTTTTTTATTTCTATACACAAAATCAAATGGTAAGATAAAAAGCTACCTTCAAATTCAATATTCTCACATTAAGGATTTCAACTCATAGACAACCTATATAGTTCACAATCTAAGGCTAACCTTCAAATGCAATACTCTCACATGATGACTTTAGTCAAAACTTGTGACACTTTTCGAAATCAACAAATTTAAGATATTACACAACTAAACTTGTGTATTGATGCCCTAATCATCCCGTCACAAGACCATCAAACTTGAATATAGATTATTTCCTTACCTTTAACAATGTCAAGTACAATAACTGCATTTAGCACTACAATCCATATGTACACCTAAAAATAAAGGAATGTGTACCTTGTAATGGTTAAGAGTTGTAGCTACATTGTATATTCATGCCTTGCTACAAAGTCACAATTTGTTACATTCTTCCCAGCTCCAATAAGCTGCCAAATGTCACTTCTATTTATAACAAACCCATTTTCATATGCCCAAGTCTTCAAAAATTGTACAAAATTCTCCCTTCCATTTTCTTTGGTTGCAAATACTTCTCTTTGCAATTTTCATCACATCCATCGATTATTTAATATTTTCACTACTATCACCATCATTTTGAAATTTGAATGTCTTAAATGAAATTTGAGACTACAAATTTTAATTAACATCATCTGTCCATTATCAATTTTATGTATGTTGAGCCCCTACACATAAACATGCCAAATAACTTAGGATTCACTAAATACAAGTACAAACCCTTTCTACTTAGGATTCACTAAATACAAATTTGTTCAATATGTTGCTATGCCCTTGTATTCAAATAAATTCAATGCATTGTATTTGGGGAGACATGTTGATCCTTTGATATATTTGGATTTTGATATGGAAGCTTTTGACATTTGGCACCCAAATTGCTTCCAAGAGAAATGGAATGGGTAGATGTAGATGAATGACATGGAGGTATTATGGATGGGTTAATGTAGGTAGAATTTTGAAACTTGGGCATCAAGGATGTGTGCCTTTGTTGTTCTTGATGAATAGGAGATGGAGGGATGTAGGGCCCCAATATGGATGGAAGAGTTGATGAACTAGGGTTTGGATGATAAGGACCAAGGATATAGGGGAGGTTTGATGGACTAGGTTACTTAGGTTTATTTTGATGGAATGTGGACTTATAATGGGTAACAATGTCTTGAGCATGAGGTGTATAACCAAGGCCATGATAGTATGGATTTTCTTGGAATATGAACTTACATAGGTCGGGGATGAATATGGACATGATTAAGATTAGAGGTTGGATGATAAGTGTATGTGTGTGAAGCATAAGAGGAAGATATGAATGGTGGAGAGGGTGGTGCTTGGACTCCCTTAAGTGTGATTATTGGTTTAGGTGGTGGAATGTGATTAGGGGCTCCTTAAGCATAACTTTTGGTTTTATTGGAGGAATGTCATTAGGGACTCCTTTAAGCACAAATTTTGGTTTTATTGGAGGAATGTCATTAGGGACTCATTTAAGGACAACTTTTGGTTTTATTGGAGGAATGTCATTAGAAACTCCTTTAAGTGTGATTATTGGTTTAGGTTTATATGAAGATTTAGTAGAAAATGATGTGGAAGATAGGGATGAAGGCATGTTTGGCTTTGAGAGTTTTTGAAAGGGGATTATAAATGATCTTGAAAAGTTTAGAAAGGATAGGAGGAAAGTTTTGGGATGTTGTGAGTATGTTGTTGGATGATTAGTCAAATTTTGGGAAGGTTATAGATGGTTTAGGGATGATTATTATGATGGATGAAGCATGAGACCCAAAGGTTATGATAGGTGACGATGTTTGAGTGTGATTGAAAATGTTTATGACAAGAATATAGTTCAAACACAAAAGAACAATATCTAATTTTTTTGACTTGACTTGAAAACAAGTACAACCTATGGCTGGCCAGGACAATATTTGTTGGGTTCCCACTTGGATTTCTCTAGCCGCATCTATTCAAAGAGGATAGCTTAGGAGTTTGGTGACACTAGCTCCCCTCCATGACACTCACTTCTTAGGTACACCAAACTCCAAATTCCCCAAAGAGGAATTTTCTATCTCTACTTTGAACCGTGAAAGTATGGGATGACTTTAGAGGTCCGACCTCCTGCACCAGCAAATAGAAGGATTTTGGCTTTCTACACAAAATTTTCTAGTAAGGGCATTTAGTTCAGGGGATACTATGATAAACTCCCTCAAGAGGTCTCCTAACCCTTAGAACAATGTATTTTCACATCATAAAGATACCGGGGGAGAGCTATCATGTACCACTTCCCGAATTGATCACAATTTTTATCGCAACCATACATTTATATAGTGGTTCAGAAGGACTTGGCTCTATCTTGTTACCACTTGGGTCATTACCACCTTTTGAAGTGAGGTGACAGGCCCTCTAAGGGGTAAACACATAAATAGACGAGTTTGGCTTTGATTTATGAGTTTGCACAAGGTGAGAGCATACACCTAACATCTTACAAGCACAAAAAATAGTGGTTTATTAACCCCCTAGTTAAATCTATGTGAAAGATAGTTGTTCTTTTTAAGGACAATTGAAGTGTGATCTACTCTAAAACAAACAAGATTTAGTTGTTTCAGAATAAAGTCTTAGACATGTGAAAACATGCAAAACCACCCATTAGTAGTTTCAATCAATATTCTTCGACAAACAAAAGTTTTATTTTTTTGATTTTTTAAGCTTGGAAAAATGAACCTGCAAAAAAAGACAAATTAACAAAGTTAGCCACAATTTAAAAAAAAAAAACTAAACTAAAAATAAAAATTAGCATTTAATCTAAAATCTAATTAATCTAATTTAAAAATTTAAATCTAACTAAATTAGAAGAATCTAGCTCTAAATTCTAAATTGTAAAAGATCTAAAATCTAAATTTTATCTAAAGTAAAACTAGATTAAGAAACTTAAATTAAAACTAAATTAAGAAATTTTAAATATAAATTAAATTAAAAAACTCAAATCTACACTAAATTAGAAATTCAAAAATCTAAACTAAATTAAAAATTAGAATCTAAACTAAATTAGAAATTTAAAAATATAAACTAAATTAGGAATTTAAAAGCTAACTAAATTATAAAGTTTAAAAACTAAACTAATTAGAAATTTAAAATTCTAAACTAAATTAGAAAATCTAAAAATCTAAACTAAATTAGGAATTTAAAAGCTAACTAAATTGTAAAGTTTAAAAACTAAACTAATTAGAAATTTAAAATTCTAAACTAAATTAGAAATTTAAAAATCTAAACCAAATTAGGAATTTAAAAGCTAACTAAATTAGAAAGTTTAAAAACTAAACTAATTAGAATTTTAAGATTCTAAACTAAAGTATAAATTTAAAAAATCTAAACCAAAATAGGAAACTTAAATCTAAAATCTAAATTAGAAAATTTAAATCTAAATTAAATTAGAAAAATCTAGAATCTAAAAATCTAAATTAAATCTAAATTAAATCTAAACTAGATTAAAACTCTAAAGGGAAATGAAAGGAATAATATTGAGAGAGGCTCAAGTTTGACATACCTTGTGCAATCTTACTTTTACTTGTATTTTTGTTCCCCATCTTCTTGGAAAATATTGCTTAACAATTTACAATTTTTTTGAATCTTCTCCTCCAAATTTTTTTTGTAGAACAAAAATATCTTTCACAATTTTTCTATTTCTCTTCTCCAAAACTTGTCTTCTAAAACCTAAATATCCTTCACAATTCCTTGAGTTTCTTTTTACTTATATAGTGATTTAAAACTACACTTAACTGTTAGTATTAAAATCCAAAAAAGAAAAAAAGAAAAAAGAAGAGTTAAAACTACACTTAACTATTAATATTAATATTAAAATCATTACATGCATTTGAAAAACTTAAAAAAGAAGTTATAACCACACTTAACTCTAAATATTAAAATCCAAAAAGAAGAAGAAGAAGAAGTAGTTAAAACTACAGTTAACTATTAATATTAAAATCATTACATGCATTATAAAGGAAAAACTGAGAAAAAAATAACTTAAAACAACACTTAATTGTTAATATTAAAGTAAAAAAACTATTAGAAAAAAAAAGGTTAAAATTACACATAAATATTAATATTAATATTAAAATCATTACATCATTCTGAAAAACTTAGAAAAAAAAAATTAAATATTAAAATTAAAAAAAAAGAAGGAAAATCTAAAAAGTTGTTGATATAACGTTTTGTTTTCAAGGGTTCATTTGGAGGATGAAAAAAATTCAAAATGGCTAGTTTGGGGAAGAGTTTAGCGGCCTTTAATGTTAGAGTTATATTGTATTAGCTAATAATTAATTAATCTTTAATTGATTATTAGTCTAATTTATTCTCACACACTTTAGCTAAACTTAGGAATGATTTATTAGTTGAGTTAATATTAGATCATTATGTCTCATCTCATGTGATGTTAACACTTGTCATGATTTGATCCCTTTCTCATTTAGGGCTTTTCTCTTATAAGAATTCAACCCTCATTGTAATTATTCATCAAGAATATCTGGAGCTTTCATATCTTCTTGAAAGTCTCTTCTGTAACTTTTTCTTGTTGAAGAATATTGGACATATTTGTTTGCAGATCTCTTGTGTGGAAGGTGTCTTTGTTTATTGTTTAATCTTGTGGCTTGTGGTTTTGTGCTTGTTTCACAATTTTAACATGGTATCAGAGTGTGGATTCAGTGAACCCCTTCTCGATTAATGATATTTTCTTTCTTCAACAGGATTATAGGCTTCAGATCTGAATCCCCTTTGCTTGTTTTGCAAATTTTGGAGGTGGGCATTTTTCAAAGTATTTTTGTGTGAAAAAGACCTTGCCATTAGATTCATAGCTATTAAGAAAGTCAAATTTGACTTTTGTTTTTCCTAATTTTGATTCTATTTGTCAGATCTGTGATGGTTTGAAGAAAGGTTTTTTTTGCCAGATCTAGGGAGTGATTTTTCAAGGCATTTTGAGCCCAAATGGACCTCACCGTTGCGTTCGAAGTGGCCAAAAACCTTAAGGTTGCCTATCAAATCATCAAATTTGGAGAAGTTGGCATCTGAGGCAAAAAAATTTGCCAGTCTTCTGGCCTTCTTAGCACGTGGATTGAGGTAAAATAAAAATATTTGATTATTTTTTCTTGCAAAAAAAAAAAATCAATTTTAAAAAAATATTGAAATGCCTTTGTTCAAGGCAACACAGTTTTTTTTAAAGATTTTAATTAAAAAATATTAAAAATAATTCAAACCCCACTATGGGGCAAGATACTTAAGGGGTACCGCCGCTTGCCATAGTGGCAGGTCGATGGCCCCTCAGGCCCTGCCACCACTGTGGGAGGTACTGGGTGGTACCATCGCCTGTACAGGTGGTAGTCCCACTTCAGGCCCCGCATAATTTTTTTTTCATTTAATTTTAAAAAATAGTTTTTTAATAATTTTTTATTAAAAAAAATGTGTTTTATATATATATATTTTTTAAATATATATATATAAAAGGTTTTTTTTGTCTTTTTTTACTTTTAAAAATAATAAAAAGACAAATCCTTTACAATATTTTTTTTGCAAAATAACGTAAATACAACACTTTAATTGGTAGACCTCCAGATTTGGAGGTTTTTTGACAAATTTTGTGGAGATGTTCTTTTTCCCTTCTTAGCCCCTCTTCGTTGGGCTTTTCAGTTTTGCACCTCCACTTCCAGAGGCCATATCTCAGCCATACGATGGTCTTTTTGCGTGCAATTTTTTTTGAAATGGGGTGAAATTTCACGCTCTTCGCAATGGTGTAGGTGTTTTCTAGTTTTGACTTATGTTTTTTTCCAAAATTCTATTTTCTTAGTGCTGTAGCTATTCAGTTCTCATTGTGGAGACTTTGACGGGCCATATCTTCTACATCTGGACACATTTTTGGGTGCTATTTTTTCTAAAGTGTATGATTTTTTGTGTACTTTGTCATGGTGCTATCGATTTCTTCTTTTTCTGTCAGAGAATTATTTTTTCAGCAAGTTGTCATTTTTTGGACCTTATGGGATCACATTGCATTATTTATATTTTTGTAAATGCACTGAGATAAAGTACCTTTGTATTGCACCTATATTATGGGTTCTTGCACATCACTTTGTGCCTTGTTGTACTTTCACTATGATATAAAGTGCCATGGGGGTTTGCGTTTGTCTTTGTTTTACCTTCATACCTTTCTCATATGTGTGTGCCTTGGTTTGCACATCCTTTATATTTACTTGTACTTTCATGACTGCACCTTCAAATGTTCTTAGTTCCTCTTCATGCACTACATTCTAGCATTTAGTTTCAGTGTACCTAACATGCCTCTCCCTTTTCAACTTTATGAGGGGTTTCTATTGTTTACACTTGTCATGATCTGATCCTTTTCTCATTTAGAGATTTTCTCTTATAAGCATTCAACCCTCATTGTAATTATTCATGAAGAATATCTAGAGCTTTCATATCTTCTTGAAAGTCTCTTCTATAACTTTTTCTTATTTAAGAATATTGCACATATTTGTTTGCAGATCTCTTGTGTGGAAGGTGTCTTTGTTTGTTGTTTGATCTTGTGGCTTGTGGTTTTGTGCTTGTTTCACAATACTAACATGGTATCAAAGTGTGGATTCAGTGAACCCCTTCTTGATTTATGATATTTTCTTTCTTCAACAGGATTGTAGGCTTCAGATCTGAATCCCCTTTGCTTGTTTTGCAAATTTTGGAGGTGAGAATTTTTTGAACCATTTTTGCATGAAAAAGACCTCATCATTTGATCCAAAGCTATCAAGAAAGTCAAATTTGACTTTTGTTTTTTCTGATTTTGATTCCATTTGTCAGATCTGTGAAGGTTTGAAGAAAGGGATTTTTTGCTAGATCTAGGGAGTGTGATTTTTCAAGGCATTTTGAGTCCAAATGGACGTCACCGTTGCATCCAAAGCGGCCAAAAACCTTAAGGTTGCCTATCAAATCATCAAATTTGGAGAAGTTGACATTTGAGGCAAAAAAAATTTGCTAGCCTTCCGACCTTCTTAGCACACGGATCAAGGTAAAATAAAAAATATTCAATTATTTTTTCCTACAATTTTTTTTAAAAAAAATCAACTTAAAAAAAATATTGAAACACCTTTGTTCAAGGCAATGCAATTTTTTTTAAAGGTTTTAATTAAAAATTATTAAAAAAAATTCAAACCCCACTATGTGGCGAGGAACTTGAGGGGTATCGCCGCCTACCATAGTGGTAGGTTGGCGGCACCTTTGGCCCTGCCACCGTTGTGGGGGGTACCAAGTGGTACCATCACCTGTATAGGCGACAGTCCCACCTAGGGCCCCGCATATTTTTTTAAAAAAATAGTTTTTTAATATTTCTTTATTAAAAAAAATATGTGTTTTTTATATGTTTTTTTAAAATAAATATATATATATATATATAGGTTTTTTTTGTCTTTTTTTTACTTTTAAAAATAATAAAAAGACAAATCCTTTGTGATATTTATTTTGCAAAATAATGTAAATGCAACACTAAAATTGGTGGACCTCCAAATTTGGAGGTTTTTTGAAAAATTTGGCGGAGATGTTCTTTTTCCCTTCTCAGCCCCTCTTCGTTGGGCTTTTCAGTTTTGCACCTCCACTTCCAGAGGCCATATCTCGGCCATACGGTGGTCTTTTCACGTGTAATTCTTTTTTAAAAAGGGTGAAATTTTACACTCTTCACAATGGTGTAAATGTTTTCTAGTTTTGACTTCTAATTTTTTTCCAGAATTCTATTTTCTCAGTGTTGTAGCTATTTAGTTCTCATTTTGGAGACTTTGACAGGCCATAGCTTCTGCATCCGAACACATTTTTGGGTGCCATTTTTTTTAAAGTGCATGATTTTTTGTCTACTTTGTCATGGTGCTACTATTTTCCTCTTTTTCTATCAGTGAATATTTTTTTTAGAAAGTTGTCATTTTTTGGATCTTATGGGTTCACATTGCATGTATTTATAATTTTGTAAATGCACTGAGATAAAGTACCTTTGTATTTCACCTATATTATGGGTTCCTACATATCACTTTGTGCCTTGTTGTACTCGCACTATGATATAAAGTGTCATGGGGGTTGATGTTTGCCTTTGTTTTACCTTTATACCTTTCTCATATGTGTGTGCCTTGGTTTGCACATCCTTCATATTTGCTTGTACTTTCATGACTACACCTTCAGATGTTCTTGGCTCCTCTTCGTGCACTACATTCTAACATTCAGTTTCAATGTACCTATCATGCCTCTCCCTTTTCAGCTTGATGGGGGGTTTCTCTTATTAGTGTTATTACTTCCTTGGTTTCACATTGGAGTGAGCTATGTATATATTATTTGTTCCTATGTATTAGGTGGATGCAGTGACTGGTTACCCATGCATTTTGGTGAGATGAAAGACTTACCATATGGACACTCTTGCATTCCTATTTCTAGAGGTGACCTTCCATTTTCACTTGATTAGTTCTTCAAACTATTGGTACTTGTACCATCTATATCTTTGAGTTCTTGATATTTTCCTTGGTATGCCATCAAAGTTGAGTAGTGTCATTGGGGGCACTCATACAGATTCTTGTTTTCTTAGTCCTGATCATCAGATGTTTTAGTGGGGGTTATTCTTTCGGCATTACAATAGTCATTCTTCGATAGTGTTTGCAGCTTCTTTATGCTTTAGTGGTGTTCTCTTTGTTCCCATCTTTAGGAAAACCTTGTCTTTTTTGGAGGCTTCTCCAGTCCTTCACTTGGCTTTCATCTTTTTTTAGAGTAGATTTTTTCCCATGATTTTTTCTCTATTTCTCCACATTATAGAGATCTTCTGTTTGTACATGGGTACCTTATTTGGCCTTGTTTTTCAAGACCCATCTTGCATTCTTTTTAGGGTTTTTAGCTACTCCCTAAGTTCAACTTAAGGGGGGGTGTTAGAGTTATCTTACATTAGCTAATAATTAATTAATCTTTAATTGATTATTAGTCTAATTTATTCTCACACACTTTAGCTAAACTTAGGAATGCTTTATAAGTTGAGTTAATATTAGATCATTATGTCTCATCTCATGTGATGTTGAAACTTGTCATGATTTGATCCCTTTCTCATTTAGGGATTTTCTCTTATGAGAATTCAACCCTCATTGTAATTACTCACGGAGAATATCTAGAGCTTTCATATCTTCTTGAAATTCTCTTCTGTAACTTTTTCTTGTTGAAGAATATTGCACATATTCGTTTGCAGATCTCTTGTGTGGAAGGTGTCTTTGTTTGTTGTTTGATCCCATGGCTCGTGTTTTTGTGCTTGTTTCACAATTCTAACATTTTAGGGCAAGGGGGTTCTAATGAACCCCTCCCTTTTTTTACTTTGCTTCTTTAATTATGAAATTAATGCATTTTTTACTTTTGAAGCTAGATTTGAAGGTGCAAATGGAGTCAAATAGATGAATCAAATTGGAGAACTGTAGTTCTTGAAACAAGCCTCCTAAAAACTATAAATTTGATATATTTTGCTTTTAATTTGTATTATATTTTTTAGTTTTACTAAACATAGGTTTTTCACCAAACATCAAGTTCGGTGAAAAACTATTATGGAAAAATATTTAATTAGTGAAAAAAAAAGAAAATATGTACGCACCAATATTTATGTCTTCATTCAAACAAAAAAAAATTAATTTCAATAAATACAAAACAAGTTATGTGATTGAAAGTGGACCTATGTCTAAATAGTAATTATTTTAACTTTAAAACTTAATCAAAAGAAAAATATTCAACAAAATGGAAGCCCTAAATATCATTGTTACCAACCTAAATTCAAAAGAATCATAACTTAATCCTTTGTAGAAAAAAAATTATGTGACTGAAAGTACACATCACTTTAAAAAAATGTTGTTTACTATTAAAAACTAGTTATCAAAGGAGATGCAAAAAAATTACAATTTAATTTAATTTTTAAAAGACATTTAAAATCTATAGTGAAAATTTCACAAATCACTAGTTTGGATCATCTTCAAATTCCTAACAATTTACCTACTATAAGTGTCAGAAAGTGAATATTTTGCTCAAAATGTTGCTTTCAATGTCAAATTTGGCCAAAAAGTGTAACCCACTATTATGGGATCACCCCGCCTCAAACAAGGTAGTATAAAAAGTCTCAAAACCCCAAACCTCAAGAGGCAAAAAAGAAAAGAAACAAATATAACCACTACAAAAAGTATCACCCTTGAGCAAACCATTCTTGATAGCTTTTGAGAAAAAAACAAAAGACTTTGAAATAAGGCATAGCCCCCACCACCACTAGAAAGACTTACAAAACAAACCAACTATCACTGCACAAATGATGATATTAAACATACCTAAAATTTCATAGAAAGTAAGGCACCTCCAATAAAGCCCAAGCCATAAAGGAAGAAAGGCAACGAGAGAAAGAGACTAACAACAATCCTCTAAAATAGGCATACTCAAGACCAAAATCAGATCTACCAAAGTATAAGTGACACTCACAAAGTCAAGCTTGTTCGGCTCCAAGACACTAGGACAGAAGGACCAAACCCCAAGCACTAACAAAGGAGTGCAAAGAAAGACCCCAAAACTGCAAAGAACCCAAAGTCTAAAAAAAGTACAAAACAAGAAAAATCCAAGGAGCCTGCAAACTTAACACCAACCCCACTTGTTCCAACTTTCGTGTCTACAAGACCAAGATTGGCTCTAATAGAAAACCACCAGAGCCAACTATCCAAAGAGTGGTCGAGAAGAAGATCATTCAAGTTTCCATGCTTAGAAAATGACCAAACATGAGTCAGGAAGTACGCAAGAGGAGGGAACTCCAAAGACAAAGTCAATTTTCCCATGCAGTCAGGGAAGGCAAAGAAAGAGGACCACACTATAGTGACCCCAACTACCAAGAATACAAAGTCAACCACTCCTAGGGAAAGAAGGGTTGACCAAGAACCAAGTTGCATAGCTAAGCTAGAAAGAGACCAAATAGAGCAAAAAGGAGGCCAAAAGACCCCTCCCCAAACCAACAACAAGACAAAAACTAGACAACCCTTGGATAGAACCAAAAGAAAAAACCATTCACCAGAAAGTGCGACAACAAAAAAAATCTTGCAGGAAGAAGCCACATGAAAAGCTCAACACCTGACTAAGAGAAGAGCCACAAACACACAGGAAACCAAGCATAAATATCATTTGATTCTAATTCTACCTCTCCATCGCCATTATCCTTAGAAGAATTCAAACAACTCCTTTTCTCACCCAAACTCACGGTCGCCATTTTATATTAAAAATGTTACTTTTAAAAAAAAATTGAAATTTGTTTGATTGTCTCAAGCTTTGATTAACAAGTTTCCTCTTCTTTATTATCTTTGCAATTAATTACTTCTTTTTTAGGGTTTTGATTTTTGTATTGATATAAATTGAAATTTTCTACAGCTACCTTAACCACTTCTTGATTTAGACCACTGGATTAAATATAACACACATCGTGGGATATGTAAACACTTTACATCTTGGGAAGCATTTTGTGATACTCATTTAGTTTCTTGTCAAAGTCTTTGCACAATATTTTTTAATTTAATGATCTTGTCAATAGATACAACATCAAATCTTGACTCCTTAGACTATTCATCCATTATAAAATTTTCTAGCTACTCTTTCAAGATGTTCATTGAGTTGATGAAATTATACTTATTATAAAAATTGAATGGGATCTTTCAATGAGTCCCCAAATGTTTTGTGAGACAAAATGTTAGCCTTATTCACTTTAACTTTTCTCTTAATTAAAATTTTAATTCTCTATCAAATCACCTCCTTCTTGGATATTATGTGAAATGGTTGATTTATGGTTTAGGACATAGAACAACACATTCTCCTACAATCATTCCAATGAAGGTAAACCCTAGAGATCTCAATCTAAGATATGCAAAGGAGAAAGAGATCTTGCAATAGGGCTATCCGAGGGTCTGATTATAAGATAAAGAGGGGTTCACCACCAAGCTAGGGCTTGAAAAAACTAATGAAATGAAATACCTAACACTTAAACCTAATGCAATGCAATACTTCACTGAATGACCTAGAAAAACATGTAAAATAGAATAGAAATTTGAGAGATGAAAGGTGTGCACCTAAAAATATGTAGAGGCCTAAATGAAGACTTGAAATGCTAAAAACACTGAGTTTAATGTTGATTGGGACTCATACATGAGACTGGGCTTGATTTAGTCCTAGATGATGATTTTTGGGTAGAAACTAAATTATGGCAGAGATATGACTAAAACTCTTGAAATCTACAAATTTCCTATACTGGGACTCATACGCAAGAAGTGGTGTATCAATCCAATTAGATTTTTTGAATTCAAATTTTGAGTCTACTCTTCAATGTTTGCTCTGTCCTCTCCACCTAGTTTCTAGATTTGAAACTCTGATTTGCAGCATGTAGATGTCTTCCAATGATCTTGAATGCAAGGTGACAACTTTGAACCCTTGAAAAATTTCTCCAAACTTTCTCTTCAATATGTATTCAACCTAGCTATGAAAATCACACACAAAAGAGAGGGAAAAATGTTGTTTTGTTAGTGGAGAGGGGTTTACCTTGGTCAAACCCAATTTTGGTAATAAAACCTTGAATTGAAATAAAATACAAAAGGAGAATGATGAATGAACAAAATACAATGTTGCAACTCACAAAACCCTAGCAATAAAGTGCTACAAATATGTATGAAATGGCTCTAATGGATGTAGATTTTGACTCTTGCTTGGATGTGATAGATCTTGAATTAATTGCTAGTTTGAATAATAAAACCCTACATCAGAAATGTTAGCTAAAAAAAAAACATGATACATGATGACTTTTACATGATGCTTGATACTTGAAGAATGCTCTAAAACACTTGATGATCAACCCTTGAATGCTCTTGTAAACACTTGAATGCTCTTGTGAACTCAAATTTTCTATAAGGATGCTCATTCAACTTGATAGGTGTAAAATGAGTGAAATAAAATTATATTTATACTTGTTTATACCTAATTTCCCAAAATTACAATGCTACAAGCTGACCTCAGATCTAGGAGAAGTAAATCCCACCAAGAATTTGAATTAATTTAATTTTGTGCCACACGAGACTCATACTCTAGAAATGGTGTATGAGTCTGATTAGGAATAACTATGGGACACATTTTAAAAAATGCTTAGAATGATGCAAAATCTAGATCGGGGCCCACAACCCTAGGTGGGACTCATACACCCAAGGTGGCATATGAGTCCTAGATCACTGCATATAGGCCGCACAACCTAAAATGGCATAAATTATGATTGGATGTTGGTTCATGTTTGGATTATCGTCAAAAAGATGCATTAAACATGGCTTGTGGATGTAAAATAAAGCTAATTAAAGCATAAAGAAGCCCAATTATTCAATAAAACCCTAGAAAAATGTGAAAGTGTGTTACAACACTTTATAACAATCCAAATAAGGCATAAATTAAGCTCATTTAGTTCGTAAGGCCAACACTTTATAACAATGCTATCTAATTCTTTCCCTCACTATGCACATGACAAGAATGAGATGAGGTAGGTGATGGGAAATGTCTCCTTGCATTTTGATTTTTTTTGCAATAAGTTGATAATGTTGTAATAGTGAGAATAGGAATACCTACAACTATTACATGGAAAGGAACAGAAATGGTCCCAATTTAAGGGACTATCTCTATGATATCTAACTTTTTAAATATTTGCTTAAGGTATGACACTCATTAGTACTATGTCCAAGAATTCTATGGTATCGACAAATTGAAGTGTTTGTATTTTTTGGGATTTAGTTTTTGATCTTCTCTTATGGGAGGTAATGTAATCAATCCTCAGTGTAAAAGTATCTGTAGGTTCCTTTCAATGTCAATTGGTGGGTAAGGGAATTGTAGTTTCTTTAGTTTGTAAGGTATTTGGGTATGTGCAAGATCATCATGTTAAAAATAGGCCCTTAAGTGGCGAAAAATTTAGAAAAATCAAAGTTAGGAAACTTGACATAAAAATTTGAATAAGTTATCTATATTATTTCAAAAATATGTAAGAATAGAATTTGTAGCAAATTGAATGTAGTTTCTAAACTACTAGGTTTATTTAAAAAAAAATCTATTTGGTGAAAAATTGAAATTTCAATGTAGTAGTACTTAAATTTCAGGGAAAAAATAAGTAGGTGTCTGTCTGACCACCCTAAGTGCAATAAAATGATAATATTTTTTTATAAGATTTTAGATATAAGTAGAGGAATTATGTCCCGATGTGATGCATATTTTTTTGTAATTTTTTCCAAGTAAATAATTAATTATGAATTTTTTATTACAACTTTTGAAAAATATAAAAACTCGTATGTGTGACCACATTAATTTGGTCAAAACTTCATGAAATTCATTCTTTTTCTTTTTAATTCTATAGTATGTGAAGCATAGAATTTGACACATGTTTCAGATTCAAAAAATGTGATATCGTTTGAAAGCTATAGATGTTTTTCAATCAACCTATCAATCAGGACTTTAGTCATAATTCAAATAGAAAATGAATAATAATTATTTGTTAAATTCAAAGTAAAGCATAATTTATATTGGTAGAAAGATGAGAATCTCCTTTAAAAACCCTTTCGTTTCATCAATTTTTGGGTAAAAAAAAGTCGTTAGCCACATACCCTACACATACCCATCATATTGCCACTTTTTGGCCCATAATTATCATGCACATACCCCTTTTTTTCTTTCTAGATTCACCAAATTCTCTAGTGGAATGTGGAGGAGGAGAAACTAAGACAATCCTATCATGCTTATCATTATTAGGAGGCATGGGTTGTTCTTTAGGAAGAAGAAAATTATATCGGGAGGAGGATATTTTTCTCCTAACCCTTTAGAACTTTCAATTGGTATTCACTCTAAGATTTTATGAATTTCATGTTGTATCACATCCTTGTGTACTCAAGATTGTGAATCCTTTTCCATAAGTCTCTTCTAGGTTGATGGGAGTATTTGTCACTTTGTTAACATAGAATGGTTGATTGTTTTCTTGATTAGAGGAACTAGGTTTGCCTACTATAGAGAACTTAGGTTCAACTCATGTCTCAGTTTTATGATGTAAGTAACCAAACATCTAAGGTGGTGGTATTATAGGGGGTGTTGGTTGTTTTATTGATGGATAAAAAGATGCATTGCTTTCAAGGTTGTTAAGGCAATCATTTAGGAATTTATTCATGTCATCATCATCTTCTCCAATGATGTCAATATCACAAGGAATGCATGCATTAGGATTTGAGTGAGCATGAGTAAGTTCAATTTCATTAGGGCCATTTTGAAAGGAAAAACTTGACACATCCACCAATGATTTCAAATAAATCCAAATCTCTACCAAAGCATGTATATCCATGATGAAAATGTAATTCAAATTTCAAATTGTAAACAAGGTAATTTCACTATGCAACAATTTGAAATGAAATGTTCTAGATGCGACTAAGCAATGCACAAGATGGACCAATTTGAACTAGGTGTAACAAAGTAGATGAAACATAAAGTTTGTAAACTAAAACAAAAAGTTATCAATAGAAAATAGGAGCACATAAATAGACTTTTGAATTTTGGAAAATGCAATTTAAATTTTGCACTAGGACTAAATCACCCAAAGGGGCGTATGAGTCGACCCAATGAGGGTTTTTTTCACACTTTTCATAAAACTTTAAGTGTTTTCTATGATTTTTAGTTTGTATGATTTGTAGACTAAATGTAAATGTAGTTTTCAAATGATATCCAATGATGCAAGATGTAAAAATGCAACCTATATACACTTGAATCACTAATGCAAGATTTAGAAACCCTAGATGCTAGTTAACTAATGTAAATCCTAATGCAATGTTAATGAAAGAGAGATCTAGGATGATGATGCACTCAAAATAAGAATTATGATGTTCTAAATGTAGGTTCACCAAAATGAAATCAAAGAAAATGATTTCTTTATGGTTTAGGATATAGAACAACACGCTCTCCTACAATCATTACATTGAAGGGAAACCCTAGAGATCTCAATCTAAGATATGCAAAGGAGAAATCGACCTCGAATACGAATGTCTTAGGGTTTAATTATAAGATAAATATGGGTTCACCACCAAGCTAGGGACTAGAAAAACTAATGAAATGTAAGAACTAATGCTTAAACCTAATGCAAGTCAATACTTCACTAAATGACCTAGAAAAGAATGTAAAATAGAACAAAAAGTTGAGAGATGAAAGGTGTGCACCTAAAAATCTGTAGAGACCTAAATGAAGACTTGAAATGCTGAAACACTAATTCTAATGATGACTAGGAATCATATGCCAAATTGGGTGATTTAGTCCCAAATTAGGATTTATGGGTAAAAACTAAAATTTGGCAAAGATATGACTGAAACTCCTAAAATCTGCAAATTTTCCTATATTGGGACTCATATGCTAGAAGTGGAATATTAGTACAATTAAGGTTTTCTAGAAATTCAAAGTCCTAGTCTACTCTTTGATGTCTCCTATATCCTTTCCACCTAGTTTTCGAATCCAAAACTTTGATTTGCAAATTGTAGATGTCTTCCAATGATCTCCAATGCAAGGTGACAACTTTCACAACTTTTAACCCTTGAAAACTTTCTCCAAACTCTCTCTTCAATATGTATTCAACCTAGATATACAAATAACACACAAGAGAAAGGGAAAAATGTAATGCCCCGCCAGGGATTCCAAAGAACATAGCATAAAGTAACAAATTAACTGAATAATTATTTTTTTAGTCATTTGATTACACAAACACTCTAAGGATTCCAAGACAACATTACTTAAACATTTATAAATAAGATCATCATGTCATAATATCAAATTCATAAAACATAATAACATATCACGTTCGTGAATGATCCAATTTCATAAGCTTTATAAAGTCAAGTTACATAACCAGATTACATCAACTGAGATTATAACAAATCTCAAATCATCATAATGTTATTACATAAGTTCTCTTATAGTCAACAAGAGAATGTACAATAAGAATAAAGGTTATATATATCATGTTGTTAGCTTCGTTCTCGAGTACACTCAACTTCCAACATGACGAACACTGAAGGATCAAGAACCTACTCCACAAACAAAGTTATCCAAGTAGAAAAATCTATAAGAGGACCCAATGAAGGAAATAGCACAGTTTCCTCCCAACCGCATGGAACTCAAAGGTCCACTACCTCTGTGCTAGGAGATAATGACAGGTCCACAAACAGACAAACATACAACAAAGAATAGACATTATAATACATGGTTGACAACATTTAATGATAGAACAATATCTTAATTATCTGATCACAAATAATCTTTTAGAAGCAACAACAGTAACACAGGTGACTCTACATAAGAGACCACATACACTCTTTAGAACAGAGTGCCATCACATAGTAGTTCTAAGTTACCCTGGTGAATCTTCCTAGACTACTAGCCCTCAACCAAAGTTACCCTGGAAGTCTCTACCAATTCCCGACCCCTAGACAAACTCATGTGAAGTCAAGTTACCTTTTAGGAAGACAAGGTAGATGACTAAGCCTTTCCAGGCCTTCTCAACCTACCCTTAATCTATACAAGCATTAAGGCACTAGTTGAGGAATTTCGTTAGTCTTTATTATTTAATGAACCCTAGGTTTATTTATTAGATTTTTCACTGAATTACAAAAACCCATGATAGGTTACCCTGGCAACCACTTAGGGTTTCGGCCCCTATCGTAAGCCACCCTTCCTAGAAACATAACACAATATCAAAATTACGAAGGACTGCCAACATGTGTATAAAACAACACCATAGTAAAACATATCTCATACATGGTCCAATCATAGAATAGTTCAAACATCTCAAAGGTAACAAATACATCATGCAAGGCTTAATTCCAAGATACCACATAGGTATGATATGCATCGAGAAAGACTAATTTCGTAAATAATGATATCAAATGAATACCATGTCACACATAAAATAGACAAATCATTCCAAGTGATCCCTAGCCTCAAGAAACTTAACAACTTACAATTCACAGAATTTTAAACTATGTGTACATTCTTAAATTATAACATGTGCATAACCCACCAAATATAATCATTCAATCTCCATGAAAATAAAAAAAAACATAATAAACGATCTCATGGTCATAACCAAAAGTCTTATATAACAAAATACAACTAAGATCATCGTTCATTAAGTATAACATAAACCACTATTGTTTCGATGTAAATATATATTGACACCCAAAATAATTGTTTTGTTTCAATATAGTTTATATCATGTTCTATTTTCATAGCTATATATTTAAATAATTTAAAGAATACATATATATATGTATTAATTTTGATTCAGCTAAATGTTGTCTTACAACATAAAACATCCACATACAACCAAAATATACAATCTATAAATTATATAGGCATTTATATTACTAACAACCACTTCAATCTGTACAATAAATCAAAATAAAACATATATATATATTCGAACTACATGCAAATGTTCAGTTATCTAAGATAACAGTATACACATCTACACTAGAATTTATAAACTTAAGGCTTACTCATGATTCATTTTAAAAAATTATACAAACTCAATGTTGCTACTACACATGAACAAGAAGTCATAATACCATGCAAGAGAGATACAGAATTAGCATGCAAAATTTCAGGAAATAAAAATAAATAACTCTCAAGACAAGATAAAAGATGAAGTATATGGTGACTTCAAGGCAGCCCATAGATTTGAAAATTAGATTATTGGCAAGAAGACAATGGTGGCAACATTAAATTTAAGTGATATCATTATGCAATGCAAAACAAGACCCCCTATCGACTTAATCAATTATAAATTCCATAAAATGGAAAACAAAGAATATCAATGTATAAGATAATAATGGAACAAATTATACATTAAGCTCCAAATTTCATAATCTCTTAAATTGGTTGTGTGATTCATTTCTTTACACTCAAACTATGAATTTAACAAGAAATAATGATTAAGAAGGGCATACAAATAGAAGTTTGGCTAATAAAAGAATACTCTTAGTGATATATGAGTTTACTATCCCATGACAGGCGATGACTTAATCATATACCAATATTGTAGACCAATCCTTATATTCAATTTGCTAGCTAACTACTTATGAGTTTCTTCCACTAAGTTTGATATGACTACCATTGTACATAATAGATAAATGATGAAGTCTTCTGACACATATAACTAAAGCAAATTACACATGGCAAAGGTTTATATAAAATGCAGTTCTCACAATCCTAAATCACATTCGGTAGGTAGAACTAAGGCTTAGAACTATCAGTTTTGGCCAATGCATTCATCAGGAACTACTCTTAACTAGAAATAACAAGAAGATTAATTTATTGGCACTCAAAGGTGCACCAAAAAGGAAGATAGAGATTCAAGCATAATACATATTGATATACCTGACCTATAGAATACATACACATGGATTGAGGAAAATTACAAGAAGCCTGGCTGTGCGTAGATCTACAAAGAAAAGTATATAGAAACAATGTATTAGCATGACAACAGACTATGCAAACATAGGTGAAAGGTCATCCCAAAATAGGTGAGGATATGGGTATATTCAAATATCGTTGTTGTAACAAGTTGCTAATAAAATCAGGGAGTATAGAAGTCGATTCAGCAATTAAAAAGGTAACAATTGAATGACAATCCATATCAAATAAGTCGCTGGTCATAACAAAACTGTATAGAGGTGCTCAATGAAATATGAAGAGTATAAATATGTAAAAACTTAATCTACTAATTTTCATTACCATTGATGTTGGAAGTTATAGGCTACTATTGGGCAAGTCTACACTTGGTAAACATGGCAATAGTAAAGATTAATGCTAAATGAGGAAATAATTTAAGACAATGGTAATTGGAATAAAGTCAAAGAAATGTGAGGCAATTCTATCATCGGTTGTTCCCACAATAAGAAGAACTTGCGAGGTAAGGAAATATAGAATATGTGAAAGTTTATTCTGAGTGATCTAAACTATTTCCATTATAAATGGATATCGGTGCTAGTCATAAGGAAAACAAAAATTCAAAAGAGAGATAAGTTATAAGTTAAGATAAGAAAATTGTTTCAAACCCCACCAAGAAATAAGTAGGAAACTAATATGGAAGAATATTCTAACATAAAAATCATTCCCCTCCTACTGGCCGAATATGCCATAAATTTTCAACTTGAAATCCAATCTGGCGCAAGCTAAGGAGAGAAAGGTTAATGACAATCATAAATTTGGAACCTACGAAGAGAGAGATAACCCTCTGATTCCAAATTAGGTTGTTCAAGAGTTTCCAGATGACATTTAAATCAAATTTTCAACAAGTTACACCAGAAAATGCTCTAACAAGAAACCTCACAAGTCAAAGAGCTTACTTAAACATGCACAAATTAGCTATCTCAATAATGGACTATCTAGGCGCATAAAATCAATGTCTCAAAAATTTCTTTAAAATTTGAAATCTTATTCTAATTATTTCCTATTGCATGTGTAGGTATAATGAATTCAATCTTTTCCTTCAACAAAAAATGTCATTATCAAATGAATAATTTTCAAGTAATCTTTCCAGAAATGTAGATAAAAATATTGCAAAACAAGAATGGAACCTTTTTTAAAGACTTGAAAGTTGAGCTGAAAATGAAATCTAAAGCTTCTATCAATCTTGCTTTAAACACTGGCTATTTGATGATGATATCCAAAGAAAACTAGCCCAGTAATACGTTTTCAATCAAAAACTAAGATGAAAGGCTTTTTAGAATAATTGTCGTGCAAAAATTTCCTAAAAATTGCTGCCATGAAAATTCTTCTAGAAGAATGCCATGAATGAAATTGCAACCCCCAAAAGCTTTTAATGCATTTAATTATCTCAAGTTACAAAAATCAACTGATTGTGATCATGCATTCCCAAAAATTGCTCAATCAATTATAATCATTAAATATCCAAGATATTTTCCCTCAAGTCATGTTTTCAGATATTTTAACTTGTTGAAAACAACTCTTTTAAAATACTTGCTTTTCACATAAATCCTATTTGCAAAAGTAATTCATTAATTACTTTTAAAGAAACACCTTTTCACAAAATTAACATTCTCTTTTAATTAAATGACTTGTTTAATTTAAATTAATAAATTAAACCATAAACATAAGCATAAACATTTAATCTAATATTTAAACAAATTTGCATTTAATCAATTATATTAACAAATTATCCGTTTAACTAAATTAAACAGTAATTAATTTCCAAATAAAATAGCACAAACAAAATTGACATGACAAGACAAAACAACAAACGACAATGGGCAACAATTGGATAGTCGTTCAATGAAGAACAATGGTTAAACAAGGACCTGACACTATCTCCGGTTCAACATAATTTCATTGGATTAGGGTATGCTTAGACCTAACAAGCAGGTGGAGCTGAAACCCGGTACCTGTATCTGCATAAAACATCACTTGTTAAACATATTATCATATATCAAAAAACACACAGTGAAGAAGAATCTCAGAGTAACAAGGTACTCACAAGTGAGTAGTGCTACACTGTCTTCTTCACCAAGATTGACAATCATCATTATATCATAAACATCAATCACATGATGATAACCACATTAAAACTTAGAAACAACATATCCATAACACACATGCGTCTATCATAATGTCTTCATATGAACTTAACCAAATAATCTCAATATTCAATTAATCATCCACAGAGTTTAACAACTAACATAACATCAGTGTCGTAACTAGAAGCAATACAATATAGTATCCAAAATAGCTAAATAACTAGCAAACGAACACAAGCAAACTGATTCCCATAGTAGAAACTGGAGGGGTACTACAAAAAATGTTGTTTTGTTAGTGGAAAGGGGTTTTCCTTTGGTCAAACCCCGTTTTGGTAATCAAACCTTGAATTTAAATGAAATAGGAAAAGAGAATGGTGAATGAACACAATACAACATTGCAAATCACCAAACCCTAGCAATAAAGTGCTACAAACATGTATGAAATGGATCCAATGGATGCGGATCTTGACTCTTGCTTGAATGTGATAGATCTTGAATTGAATGCTAGTTTGAATGATAAAACCCTACATCATAAATGTTACCTGAAAAACAAAAATGATACATGATGACTTTGACATGATGCTTGATACTTGAAGAATGCTCTAAAACACTTGATGATCAACCTTTGAATGCTCTTGAATGCTCTTGTGAACTCAAATTTTCTATAAGGATTCTCATTCAACTTTCTAGGTGTTTTATGAGTGAAAAAAACTTGTATTTATACTTGTTTATGCCTAATTTCTTGAAATTACAACACGACAAGCTGACCTCAGATATAGGAGAATGAAATCCCACCAAGAATTTGAATTAAATTTAATTTTGGGCCACAGAAGACTCATATGCTAGATATGGCATATGAGTCCCATTTGGCATAACTATGGGACACATTTTCAAAAATGCTTAGAATGATGCAAAATCTAGATCAGGGCCCAAAACCCTAGGTGGAAATCATATGCCCAAGGGGGCGTATGAGTCCCAGATCATGAAATCTAGGCCACTAAACCTAAAAAAACATAAATTATGATTGGATGTTGGTTCATGTCGATATTATCCTCAAAAAGATGCATTAAACAAGGCTTGTGAATGTAAAACAAGGCCAATTAAAGCATAAAGAAGCCCAATTATTCCAATAACCCTAGAAAAGTGTGGAAGTGTGTTACAAAACTTTACAACACTCCAAATAAGGGATAAATTAAGCTCATTTTATCTCACAAGGGCCCAAGACCTAATGTGAATATACTAGATATATTAAAACTTTAAATCAAGGCCATGCTAGGGAGAACTTTTTCTGTCATTACGTTATGATATAAAACAAAAATCCCCTTCAATAATTTTAGATCTATGTGAAATCAAATCCTTGGTCTAATATTTGTAGTCCTTGTTATATTCCTAATTTTTCCAATATGAAGCATATCTTTATTTGTAAAAATTATGAATAAAGGATCTATAATTGAAGATGAGGATTGAATTCCCTGGTACAAATACTATGTATATAAGATGTCAATTGTTATATATTTTATTTCAATTTCTCCTTGGTTCATTTATATGTATCCATGTTTTAGCTTATTATATCAATAAAAAACATTACATTCTCTTTGGCATATTTTCTTTTCTTGGTTTTACTTTGATAACCAAATAATAAAATAATTATATTTATCCTTCCTTTTAATTGAATAAGGTAGTTACAAAATTTCAACACATATAATGGCTTAAACATCAATAGTAACAAAAGATCTTAGCTTAGCTTTCTTGGGAGAAAAATATTGTGAAAAGAAAGGTGCAATATTTAAAAAATATTCCACCATTAGCTTTGTGAAGTTTTATTATTATTAAGAACTTAGTTTACATAATATAATGAATCCAAGATTGAATATGATGCTTCAAACCCCTATAGAACTATTCTACCCCAATAGCATAGAATAACTTTAACACAAAATGAAAGAGTACCAAGACATGGTCTAGTTCACTGTAGGTCTAAGCTAGAAAACATAAAAGCTAGAGCTAAGAACCAATTATCAAGATTATATCTAAAAAAATGACATAGAGCATTAGTGTATATGAATAGAGAATAAAATCCAAGATAGAGGCCACATAGGAACAATCTAATACATCTTTCTTTTTTCTATTACTTGATTAAGAAAATAATACAAAAGTGTTAAGATAAAATAATTGATTCATAAATTTATCTTCATATTGATTACTATAGAGCAATGAGAATATTGTAAGGAGTCTTCAACTTCCTATTCTTCTATCTTAATAGAGCTTGAACTAGTGAGAGAGGCTTGGAAATTCCCTTTCATAAGGTAAGGGAAGTGAACAAGCAAAAAACACTCTCCACCGCCTTAACAAAAATACTAATAGGTGGAAGTAAAAGTATGGTCTCAAAACCCTAATGAAGACTATATCAAATTATGGAAATCTAGGAAATAAAGTTTGAGATACTTGTTGTAGTGATCTTCATAACCATCTATCGATCTAGAATGTTGGGAGCTGCTAAAAAAATCCTTTGTCAGAGGAGAATTGTGGTGCCATGAAAACCTTGGCTGGAAAAATATGAGTTGATTATTGTGCAAGCAAAAATGGAGTCATTAGAGTGGATATTGGCCTTTGAGATCATGAAGGAGCAAAAAAAATACCAACATCTAACAACGTCCTCATTAAATCACCCCCAATAGCAAAGAACCTTGCTCGACAAAAAATGGGTGATGTGGCATAGTGAGTCATTCTTCAAACTTCACTTGAGTAGCTTGTGGAAAAACCTTGTAGGGTGGCCAAGTTTCTAGCCCCACACCCGATAGTAGTGCAATATTTAAAAAGACATGCAATGACTACATGGAACCATTGTGCACCTTTTAGCAAGAAATAAACCTACAACCTCCTAGAGATGTGCCAGTGTGACACATGGTGGGGTGAATGTCAAAAAATTAAAGATGAAAAATTCAAGGCTAAAAGGTCAAGGAGAAAAACATTAACATACCTAGAGAAAAAAATAACTCCACATTTTTTGGCAACTCACAAGGGGCCTTTTCTTGTGAATGCATGAACCCTAAGAAATGAAAAAATAAAAAGAAGGAGAAAAAGGAGACTTGTGATCCTTAGAGTTTGAGGAACATGAAATGCAAAGATTCCCAATCTCCATCAGAAGGTGGAGATATGCATGCAACATCTCAAAATCTTGGTCCAAATCGATTATCTCCTTAAAGGAGACCTCTCCCAATTTTTCCTATGTCAGTTCGATGTGGAAGTAGAGTAGAGCTAGGGGGAGGAGTATCTCTTCAATTTCTTTTGCACTAGGCATTGGGCTAAATTGTTGGAGTGTCAAATGATCCTATTGCTTGTCTTCTAATCCTTTCCTGATTTGTTCCTCTATTAATACTACTCCATCAAGCAGGAAAGGAGAATGAAATCCCAACTAGACTAAACCTTCAAAATCCTCTCTCATTCTTTTAACCTTGTTGTCCAATGAAATCTAGAAATGCCTACTCTTTTGGGCAGCCTAGTTACAAATAATGAATTCATTTTCCTTCTTCGTAGTTTCTCTTTGGTTCGAAATCCCAATGTCTTCCAGAGTCTCTTCAAAAACTTTATAAATCCTCACTATTAAATTTATTGACTCCACAAATAGAGGAGTAACCGTATGTAGGATTTGGCCAACCGTTAGACCAACCTTTGTGTTAAACTCTTGTGCATCAGCCATGAACCTTACAGCTAGCTTCAGGGATGCCACTACTACTTTTATTTTCTCCCAATAGGAGGAAAATAATTTCTACAGTAGAGGGAGAAATTCAATCCTTTGCACCACAACCTGATCTTGTTGGGCTTGAGACTCCTTGAATTTTATATCCACCCACAAATTATTGACTATCTCCAAAGCGCTTGAAAGTTCAAGGTGCAATAATTCTATTTCTTCATTGTGGGTTTGCAAGTTAGAATCTAAATTTTATTTCTCCCATTTCTCTGTGTTAATGGCCATCTGGGATTTTTAGAGCTCTTCCTATAATTGGTTTTCTTGATGTTGAAGATCCTATTGGCCTTGCTCTTGAAGACTTGAAATAGAGGACAACTCCTAATGTATTTTTTGTAGCTTTTGCATCTTTTCTTCGACTTATTTTTCTACCAATGCCTTGGTAATATTTTCATCTATAACCTATGATTGAATGTTAGCCAATTATTTATGTATCTCATTCTTCTCCTTTTTGAATTTCTCACACAACTGCTTTTCTTGGTTTGATGCTTTAGACCATTTTCCTTGCATTTCTTGTAGCTTCTTTTTTAGGTCTTTATGGTACACTCACGATCTCATTACTCTGTTATATTGGAGAGTTCCTTTTATCCTTGTTGCAACTCATATGTTTCTTATATTTTTTCTTTCAAAATCTATCCGTTCTTGCACACGGTCTTGATTTCGTGTGATACCTCTTTAATATTGGTTACAATCCGATCCTTACTTGTTTGAATATATTGAAGTGACATAGTTGCTACATTATGCTATTGTTTGATATACCTCTAACGAGCAAGATCTATACCCTTTTATTTAATCTCCTCTTTGTGCCTATCAAATATGGCTTTTATCTTTACCAATTCCACTTCTTCTTTCTTCAAATTTTTCTCCAACTTCAAGTAGTGGGTGTATATTACCTTTTGTGTAGCCTTCATGAGGCCCACCTTATCATAGGGAAGCACTTCACTTACATTCAATCTTATAGTTTGGATCTTATAATCCTCATCTTGTATTTCTCCTTTCAGTTTGGAGACCAGAGGCTTCATGGCCAAGATCATCAAAGACCTTTGTTCTTCATCAAAATATGCCTCAAATGTGGGGGCAGTGTGAGCTATTGTGGCCTTTTCTAACTTCTTTTTCTTCCTTTCCTTGTGATCTAGTTTGTACAAGTCCACCTGAGTCTGAAGGTCTTGAGGGGATTCGATACTTTGTGTAGCGATGGCAACATTTGTAGGGAGGCCATAATGAATAGAATGAGGGGTATTCTCGAATAGATAACCATGGGGGGAAGCTATTGGGAAGGCTAAAGGTATCCATAAAAAAGGTGGAATGCCATTCCAATAATGCGAGGTGTGTGGTGTGGTCATCAGAGTGGGGAGTAGTAGTGGAAAAAAGGGGCATATGTCTTGAAGCGGGTAAAGGTGATAACACCTACAACATGAGTTTCTCTCGTGTTGAATACTGAGCCTTTGACATAGCGATTAAAATGTCAATTGTGAATGTAGTTGAAGACACACATTCTATGTGTGGGACCTCCAAAGGAGAGTCAATAGAAATTATGGTAGGAGACATGGCAGATATAGGTGGATCAATAGTGGCAGAATTTTTTGTTTGAGATGGAGGGGTTGAATAAACCAAAAAAGTAGAAGAAGGAAGAAGGAAGGGTGAAAAATTTACCTACATTGTGGGAGCTATGGGCGCTTGGGAGATAAAGGTTTCCTCCTTGTCATCATCCTTCTCCGGAGGTAGTTTCCTGCTCAAACCTTGGGTTCTTCTTCTCTTCGCAGGGGGTTGGTTTGTTGCAACAGATCCCTCAACTTCTGATTCTAATGAACCTTGAATTCCCTACATTTCTAAATCCTTTCTCACAGATCATTGAGTTTGTCTCATTCTTGTTGCCACACTAGGAGATGAGGATGGCATTTTCTCCTAAACATGTAGTGCTTCTTTTCCTTTTTTATTTTATATCTCAACCTGTGATGATGGTGATTTGAAAGGTATGTCAGAAATATAACTAGCCTCCCCATCGTAAATCTCCTCAAATGTTTTATTAGTGCAGATCTGGTTTCATAGGGAACTTAGTTGTTTGATCTCTTGCCAATATCTTTTAAAATTGGCTATCTTCCTTTTAGACCAGTCCTTCAATTGTTGCTTTAGGGAATTTTCCATCGAGATGTCTAACCTAAATTCTTGTATTACTTGATAAAAGGAGAGCCATGGGGGCCACACAAATGGTAGGAGGGTTAAGTCAACGTGTGTGTCATCATCATCCCTCTCTAGATTCCGCTTGTCCTCCAAGTATTTCCATGGCTCATGCTTTATGGGTAGGAACCCCTCTAGATTGTACTTCCATATATCACAAATGAGGACCATGGCAAGGTAGGCTAGCTTGTTGGTCAAATTTTCTTCTACCTCTCCTTTCAAGAGTACTAATCCACACATACCAAAGGTGAGAGGGGTGTTATAAAGCTTTACCTTCTTAGCACCAACACGATAGGCCTTATCAACAAATGCTAATTGATGATATATTTCTAAGGCAAGTTTTTTGTCTATTACACACCTGTGCAATCTAAAAGGATTTCTTACAAAGCCATAGAGTCTAATG
>VDFB02189879.1:210465-233096 GCA_007258455.2 Sequoia sempervirens
TTCCTATACTGAGACTCATATGCCAGAAGTGGTGTATCAATCCAATCAATCCAATTATATTTTTTTGGAAATTCAAATTTTTAGTCTACTCTTCAATGTTTTCTTTGTCCTTTCCACCTAGTTTTTGGATTTGAAACTTTGATTTGCAACTTGTAGATGTCTTACAATGATCTCCAATGCAAGGTGACAAATTTGAAAACTTTGAACCCTTGAAAACTTTCTCCAAACTTTCTCTTCAATATGTATTCAACCTAGATATGAAAATCACACACAAAAGAGAGGGAAAAATGTTGTTTTATTAGTGGAAAGGGGTTTACCTTGGTCAAACCCCATTTTGGTAATAAAACCTTGAATTGAAATAAAATACAAAGAGAGAATGATGAATGAACAAAATACAATGTTGCAACTCACAAAACCCTAGCAATAAAGTGCTACAAACATATATGAAATGGCTCTAATGGATGTAGATTTTGACTCTTGCTTGGATGTGATAGATCTTGAATTAAATGCTAGTTTGAATCATAAAACTCTACATTAGAAATGTTAGCTCAAAAATAAACATGATACATGATGAATTTTATATGATGCTTGATACTTGAAGAATGCTCTAAAACACTTGATTATCAACCCTTGAATGCTCTTGTAAACACTTGATTGCTCTTGTGAACTCAAATTTTCTATAAGGATTCTCATTCAACTTGATAGGTGTAAAATGAGTGAAATAAACTTATATTTATATTGTTTATACCTAATTTCCTGAAATTATAGTGCTACAAGCTGACCTTAGATCTAGGAGAAGTAAATCCCACCAAGAATTTGAATTAAATTTAATTTTGGGCCACACAAGACTCATACGCTAGAAGTGGTGTATGAGTTCGATTAGGAATAACTATGGGACACATTTTTAAAAATTCTTAGAATGATGCAAAATCTAGATCGGGGCCCAAAACCCTAGGTGGGACTCATACACCCAAGGTGGCATATGAGTCCCAGATCACTAAATCTAGGTTGCACAACCTAAAAAGGCATAAATTATGATTGGATGTTGGTTAATTTTTGGATTATCCTCAAAAAGATGCATTAAACAGGGCTTGTGGATGTAAAGTAAGGCCAATTAAAGCATAAAGAAGCCCAATTATTCAATAAAACCCTAGAAAAGTGTGAAAGTGTGTTACAACACTTTATAACAATCCAAATAAGGAATAAATTAATCTCATTTAGTTCACAAGGGCCCAAGACCTAATGTGAATATGTTAGACATATTACAACACTAAATCAAGGCCATGTTAAGGAGTACTTTTTTGTCATTACATCTAGCCCCCACTTTAGAGGGAGGAGGAACTTTCTTCCAACTCACACTAAAGTAGACCAACACACATCAAGAGGGGTTCCAATGCACACCAATTCTAGTAAGATAGGATGGCCATGATCAAGAGGGTTGCGCAAGACCCCAAGACCAAGGTCCTATCGAAGACAAACATAGACATAAAAAAAAATACATGAAAATGATATAAAGAGCAACAACTAGGCACAAGCATACACTGCTAAAGAAAAAGAGAGAAGAAAAAGTAAAAGAAGGGGTGGATAAAGCTTCGACCATTTTTCCATCACGATGTGGATGAGGTCTAGGCTTGTTTTTCTAAAAAATGCACACTCAATTTGAGGCAACATAAATTTAGGTTGTCTCTGGGTGAGTAATCCAAGAGAGTGAGACATACACACATGGCCAATATACACTCACACACACATGTGAATGGGTAAGGGAAAGTCATGCCTCAAATTGACTTCTTGTCAAGCCATACCAAAGTTATATCTCCTGATAACTTTGATAAGGCACCATACAAATAATGAACTTTGAGCTTCATGAGGAAAGAAAACCTTCATATTTTTGGAACTCATGAACAAACAAGATGGCTCTATAGGCAAGCAAAGTGTATTATGCTAGGTGGCCATATAACCAAAATTTTGTAAATGAAAAAATAATGTAAAGAATGTTCAAAGGATTATTGCTTAGTTCATGTGAGGTATTAACTTAGGGAACATTGTGCCTAATGTCTCCAAGAGAGGACCAATCAAAGAATAAAAGATTTAAAACTTAAGGGATGCAATGTGTTGCATCAATCCACCAAGAGGGATGTAATATGCTTAGAGAGATCACGCTCTTGAAGGACACCAAACCATATGTCACCACAAAGAAAAGGACACATTGCATGAAGTAAGAAACTACACACTAAAGCATGAAAAATGAAAAAAGAATAATGCCAATGTGTATTCCCCCATTTTACAAAAAATTATAAACACCATGTTGTGAGAAATTACTTTAAAGTAGAAAATGATAAATGCTAACAATAAAGAAGACATGGGAGCTAACTTGGAAATCCCTATGCCAAGTCATATGTTTCTAAATGAAGCTATGTCATGCAAAAGAAATGAGAAAATGGGTTGCCCCCAAAATGAAATTCAAAACACACATAAGGGATCAATGGATTTGGGGTTAGTATTTTCTTGCTATAATGTTTTCAGAGAGCTCAAAATTGTCATCATTCCCCAAATACTCATAGAATTGGAAGAATGACAGAAAGAAGAGGGAAAACAAAGAAAAACCTTTCAGGTCAACATGGAAGAGACATGAATATCTTGACGCCTTGCGTCATCCCCAAAAGGAAAACACAAGAAAAATGAAAAAGATAAAGAAAAATATTTTGGGTCAACATGGAAGAGACATGAATGTCTCGAAACCTTGCATCATCCCCAAAAGGAAAACACAAGACAAATGAAAAGATAAAGGAAAAGCTAAAATATTTACAACATAGAGAAGAATGAAGATAGATTTATAAATGAATGTCACAAAGAGAGAGAGAGACATAAAAAAAAGAATACAAGGGATCACATTTCACACATGCAATCACACAAAAGAAAAATAAAAATAAATCATGCAAAAGACTAGTGGCACATGTGAGTCCACCTAAAATAGATCGTCTACATCCCAATCATGTTCATTGTATACTGAAGGTGGACAACTATCCAAGGGGACAACGAAAAATGCATTACTGGGACAAGGCTATCTAATTCTTTCCCTCACTATGCATAGGACAAGAATGAGATGAGGTAGGTGATGGGAAATGGCTCCTTGCATTTTGAAATTTTTTGCAATAAGTTGATAACATGTAATAGTGAGAATAGGAATACCTACAACTATTACATGGCAAGGAGTAGAAACAGTCCTACTTTAAGGGACTATCTCTATGATATCTAACTTTTTAAAGATTTGCTTAAGGTATGACACTCATTAGTACTATGTCCAAAAATTCTATGGTATCGACAAATTGAAGTGTTTGTATTTTTGGGATTTGGTTTTTGATCTTCTCTTATGGGAGGTAATGTAATCATTCCTCAATGTAAAAGTATTTGTAGGTTCCTTTCAATGTCAATTGGTGGGTAAGGGAATTGTAGTTTCTTTATTTTGTAAGGTCTTTGGGTATGCACAAGATCATCATGGAAAAAATAGGCCCTTAAGTGGTGAAAAATTTAGAAAAATCAGAGTTAGGAAACTTGACATAAAAAATTGAATAAGTTATCTATATTATTTCAAAAATATGTAAGAATAGAATCTGTAGCAAATTGAATATAGTTTCTAAGCTACCTAGGTTTTATTTAAAAAAAATCTATTTGGTGAAAAATTGAAATTTCAATGTAGTAGTACTTAAATTCCGGGGGAAAAAATAAAGTAGGTGTGTCTAACCACCCTAATACAATAAAATGATAATATTTTTTTTATAAGATTTGAGATATAAAATTAAAGGAATCATGTCGATGTGATGCATATTTTTTGTAATTTTTTCCAAGTAAATAATTAATTATGAATTTTTTATTACAACTTCTAAAAAATATAAAAACTCGTATGTGTGACCACATTAATTTGGTAAAAAGTTCATGAAATTCATTCTTTTTCTTTTTAATTCTATAGTATCTGAAGCATAGAATGTGACACATGTTTCAGATTCAAAAAATGTGATACCATTTGAAAGCTATAGATGTTTTTCAATCAACCTATGAATCGGGACTTTAGTCATAATTCAAATAGAAAATGAATAATAATTATTTATTAAATATAATGTAAATCATAATTTATATTGGTGGAAAGATGAGAATCTCCTTTAAAAACCCTTTTTGTTTCATCAATTTTTGGGTAAAAAAATGTCGTCAGCCACATACCCTACACATACCCATCATATCGCCACTTTTTAGCCCATCATTATCATGCACATACCCCTTTTGTGATTGATAGATTCACCAAATTCTCTAGTGGAATGTGGAGGAGGAGGACCTAAGACAATCCTATCATGCTTATAATTATTATGAGGCATGGGTTGTTCTTTAGGAAGAAGAAAATTATATCAGGAGGAGGATCTTTTTCTCCTAACCATTTAGAACTTTCAATTGGTATTCACACTAAGAATTTATGAATTTAATGTTGTATCACATCCTTGTTTACTCAAGATAATGAATCCATTTCCATAAGTCTCTTCTAGGTTGATGGGAGTGTTTGCCACTTTGTTAACATAGAATGGTTGATTGTTTTCTTGATTAGAGGAACTAGGTTCACCTACTATAGAGAACTTAGGTTCAACTCATGTCTCAGTTTTAGGATGTAAGTAACCAAACATCTAAGGTGGTGGTATTATAGGGGGTGTTGGTTGTTTTATTGATGGATAAAAAGATGCATTGCTTTCAAGGCTGTTAAGGCAATCATTTAGGAATTTATTCATGTCATCATCATATTCTCCAATGATGTTAACATCACGAGGAAGACATGCATTAGGATTTGAGTGAGCATAAGTAAGTTCAATTTAATTAGGGCCATTTATAAAGGAAAAACTTGACACATCCACCAGTTATTTCAAAGAAAATCCAAAGCTCTACCAAAGCATGTATATCCATGATGAAAATGTAATGCAAATTTCAAATTGTAAACAAGGTAATTTCACTATGCAACAATTTGAATTGTAATGTTCTAGATGGGACTAAGCAATGCACAAGATGGACCAATTTGAACTAGGTATAATGAAGTAGATAAAAAATAAAGTCTATAAACTAAAACAAAAAGTTATCAATAGAAAATAGGAGCACATAAATAGAGTTTTGAATTCTGGAAAATGCAATTTAAAATCTACACTGGGACTAAATCACCCAAAGGGGCGTATGAGTCGACCCAATGAGGGTTTTTTTCACACTTTTCATAAAAATTTAAGTGTTTTCTATGATTTTTAGTTTGTATGATTTGTAGACTAAATGTAAATTTAGTTTTCAAATGATATCCGGTGATGCAAGATGTAAAAATGCAACCTATATACACTTGAATCACTAATCCAAGATTTAGAAACCCTAGATGCTAGTTAACTAATGCAAACCCTAATGCAATGTTAATGAAAGAGAGATCTAGGATGATGATGAACTCAAAATAAGAATTATGATGTTCTAAATGTAGGTTCACCAAAATGAAATGAAAGAAAATGATTGCTTTATGGTTTAGGATATAGAACATCATGCTCTCCTACAATCATTACATTGAAGGGAAACCCTAGAGATCTCAATCTAAGATATACAAAGGAGAAAGCGATCTTGAATATGGATGTCTTAGGGTCTAATTATAAGCTAAAGATGGGTTAACCACCAAGCTAGGGACTAGAAAAAATAATGAGATGCAAGACCTAATGCTTAAACCTAATGCAAGGCAATACTTCACTAAATGACCTAGAAAGGAATGTAAAATAGAACAAAAAGTTGAGAGATGAAAGGTGTGCACCTGAAAATATGTAGAGACTGAATGAAGACTTGAAATGATGAAACACTAATTCTAATGCTGACTAGGAATCATATGCCAAATTGGGTGATTTAGTCCCAAATTAGGATTTTTGGGTAAAAACTAAAATTTGGCAAAGATATGACTGAAACTCCTAAAAGCTACAAATTTTCCTATATTGGGACTCATATGCTAGAAGTGGCATATCAGTCCAATTAGGGTTTTCTAGAAATTCAAAGTCCTAGTCTACTCTTTGATGTCTCCTCTATCCTTTCCACCTACTTTTCAAATCCAAAACTCTGATTTTCAACCTGTAGATGTCTTCCAATAATCTCCAATGCAAGGTGACATCTTTGACAACTTTGAACCCTTGAAAAATTTCTCTGAACTTTCTCTTCAATATGTATTCAACTAAGATCTACAAATAACACACAAGAGAAAGGGAAAAATGCTCTTTTGTTAGTGGAAAGGGGTTTTCCTTTGGTCAAACCCTATTTTGGTAATCAAACCTTGAATTTAAATGAAATAGGAAAAGAGAATGGTGAATGAACAAAATACAACACTGCAACTCACCAAACCCTATCAATAAAGTGCTACAAACATGTATGAAATGGATCCAATGGATGCAGATGTTGACTCTTTCTTGAATTTGATAGATCTTGAATTGAATGCTAGTTTGAATCATAAAAACCTACATCATAAATGTTAGCTCAAAAAAAAACATGATACATGATGACTTTGACATGATGCTTGATACTTGAAGAATGATCTAAAACACTTGATGATCAACATTTGAATGCTCTTGAATGCTCTTGTGAACTAAAATTTTCTATAAGGATTCTAATTCAACTTTCCAAGTGTTAAATGAGTGAAAAAAACTTGTATTTATACTTGTTTATGCCTAATTTCCTAAAATTACAACACTACAAGCCGACCTCAGATCTAGGAGAATGAAATCATGCCAAGAATTTGAATTAAATTTAATTTTGGGCCACAAAAGACTCATACGCCAGATATGGCATATGAGTCCCATTTGGCATAACTATGGGACACATTTTCAAAAATGCTTAGAATGATGCAAAATCTAGATCTGGGCCCAAAACCTTTAGTGGAAATCTTATGCCCAAGGTGGCGTATGAGTCCCAGATCATTAAATCTAGGCCACAAAACCTAAAAAAGCATAAATTATGATTGGATGTTGGTTCATGTTGATATTATCCTCAAAAAGATGCATTAAACAAGGCTTGTGAATGTAAAATAAGGCCAATTAAAGCATAAAGAAGCCAAATTATTCAATAAAACCCTAGAAAAGTGTGGAAGTGTGTTACAAAACTTTACAACACTCCAAATAAGGCATAAATTAAGCTCATTTATTTCACAAGGGCCCACGACATAATGTGAATATGCTAGATATATTACAACTTTAAATCAAGGCCATGCTAGGGAGAACTTTTTCCGTCATTACGTTATGCTATAAAACAAAAATCCCCTTCAATAATTTTAGATCTATGTGAAATCAAATCCTTGGTCTAATATTTGTAGTCCTTGTTATATTCCTAATTTTTCCAATATGAAGCATATCTTTATTTGTAAAAATTATGAATAAAGGATCTATAATTGAAGATGAGGATTGAATTCCCTGGTACAAATACTATGTATATAAGATGTCAATTGTTATATATTTTATTTCAATTTCTCCTTGGTTCATTTATATGTATCCATATTTTAGATTATTATATCAATAAAAAACATTACATTCTCTTTGGCATATTTTCTTTTCTTGGTTTTACTTTGATAACCAAATAATAAAATACTTATATTTCTCCTTCCTTTTAATTGAATAAGGTAGTTACAAAATTTCAACACATATAATGCCTTAAACATCAATAGTAACAAAAGATCTTAGCTTAGCTTTCTTGGGAGAAAAATATTGTGAAAAGAAAGGTGCAAGATTTAAAAAATATTCCACCATTAGCTTTGTGAAGTTTTATTATTATTAAGAACTTAGTTAACCATATAGGAGCATCAAATGAAAATAATCTCTTTGTGTAGTTGCTTTGATTTCAACATGTTTCTTTTAAAAATTTTTCTTTAGAGAACTTTGGATAAAAGAGTATTTTTGAGGAGATATAGGAGATGAAGATCTTTTGGGAGGCTAAGGAGTCTCAAAAGAGGAGGTTTCCTTGAAAAAGGAAGATATTTTAGAGAAGAGTTATATGTTGATCAGCTTTTACCTCTCCGAACAACCTTATGGAAATTTAGTTCAAATGGGAGACCTTATTGCGCTACACTAAATGACCTTTGGGATTTTTAAAGAAGCCGACTCTTCCTTTTATTTGGGAAAAGGGAGAAGGAAATGTAGAAATAAAAAATAATTGAGGTGATGTGCCACAATGCTTTTACAACATTTCAAAACCCTAACTAGTTCCTAATTTTGATAAAATGAAGACAAAATGCCACAAAACCTTAATTGTTGAAAAGAGAATGAACAACTAAGGCCTACATGAGCACAAAGAAGTTATTCAAATCCTTTCGTGGGAAGCACTTGTTAAGATTCAAAAAAATATAATGAATCCAAGATTGAATATGATGCTTCAAACCCCTATAGAACTATTCTACCCCAATAGCATAGAATAACTTTAACACAAAATGAAAGAGTACCAAGACATGGTCTAGTTCACTGTAGGTCTAAGCTAGAAAACATAAAAGCTAGAGCTAAGAACCAATTATCAAGATTATATCTAAAAAAATGACATAGAGCATTAGTGTATATGAATAGAGAATAAAATCCAAGATAGAGGCCACATAGGAACAATCTAATACATCTTTCTTTTTTCTATTACTTGATTAAGAAAATAATACAAAAGTGTTAAGATAAAATAATTGATTCATAAATTTATCTTCATATTGATTACTATAGAGCAATGAGAATATTGTAAGGAGTCTTCAACTTCCTATTCTTCTATCTTAATAGAGCTTGAACTAGTGAGAGAGGCTTGGAAATTCCCTTTCATAAGGTAAGGGAAGTGAACAAGCAAAAAACACTCTCCACCGCCTTAACAAAAATACTAATAGGTGGAAGTAAAAGTATGGTCTCAAAACCCTAATGAAGACTATATCAAATTATGGAAATCTAGGAAATAAAGTTTGAGATACTTGTTGTAGTGATCTTCATAACCATCTATCGATCTAGAATGTTGGGAGCTGCTAAAAAAATCCTTTGTCAGAGGAGAATTGTGGTGCCATGAAAACCTTGGCTGGAAAAATATGAGTTGATTATTGTGCAAGCAAAAATGGAGTCATTAGAGTGGATATTGGCCTTTGAGATCATGAAGGAGCAAAAAAAATACCAACATCTAACAACGTCCTCATTAAATCACCCCCAATAGCAAAGAACCTTGCTCGACAAAAAATGGGTGATGTGGCATAGTGAGTCATTCTTCAAACTTCACTTGAGTAGCTTGTGGAAAAACCTTGTAGGGTGGCCAAGTTTCTAGCCCCACACCCGATAGTAGTGCAATATTTAAAAAGACATGCAATGACTACATGGAACCATTGTGCACCTTTTAGCAAGAAATAAACCTACAACCTCCTAGAGATGTGCCAGTGTGACACATGGTGGGGTGAATGTCAAAAAATTAAAGATGAAAAATTCAAGGCTAAAAGGTCAAGGAGAAAAACATTAACATACCTAGAGAAAAAAATAACTCCACATTTTTTGGCAACTCACAAGGGGCCTTTTCTTGTGAATGCATGAACCCTAAGAAATGAAAAAATAAAAAGAAGGAGAAAAAGGAGACTTGTGATCCTTAGAGTTTGAGGAACATGAAATGAAAAGATTCCCAATCTTCATCAGAAGGTGGAGATATGCATGCAACATCTCAAAATCTTGGTCCAAATTGATTATCTCCTTAAACGAGACCTCTCCCAATTTTTCCTATGTCAGTTCGATGTGGAAGTAGAGTAGAGCTAGGGGGAGGAGTATCTCTTCAATTTCTTTTGCACTAGGCATTGGGATAAATTGTTGGAGTGTCAAATGATCCTATTGCTTGTCTTCTAATCCTTTCCTGATTTGTTCCTCTATTAATACTACTCCATCAAGCAGGAAAGGAGAATGAAATCCCAACTGGACTAAACCTTCAAAATCCTCTCTCATTCTTTTAACCTTGTTATCCAATGAAATCTAGAAATGCCTACTCTTTTGGGCAGCCTGGTTACAAATAATGAATTCATTTTCCTTCTTCGTAGTTTCTCTTTGGTTCGAAATCCCAATGTCTTCCAGAGTCTCTTCAAAAACTTTATAAATCCTCACTATTAAATTTATTGACTCCACAAATAGAGGAGTAACCGTATGTAGGATTTGGCCAACCGTTAGACCAACCTTTGTGTTAAACTCTTGTGCATCGGCCATGAACCTTAGATCTAGCTTCAGGGATGCCACTACTACTTTTATTTTCTCCCAATAGGAGGAAAATAATTTCTACAGTAGAGGGAGAAATTCAATCCTTTGCGCCACAACCTGATCTTGTTGGGCTTGAGACTCCTTGACTTTTATATCCTCCCACAAATTATTGACTATCTCCAAAGCGCTTGAAAGTTCAAGGTGCAATAATTCTATTTCTTCATTGTGGGTTTGCAAGTTAGAATCTAAATTTTATTTCTCCCATTTCTCTGTGTTAATGGCCATCTGGGATTTTTAGAGCTCTTCCTATAATTGGTTTTCTTGATGTTGAAGATCCTATTGGCCTTGCTCTTGAAGACTTGAAATAGAGGACAACTCCTAATGTATTTTTTGTAGCTTTTGCATCTTTTCTTCGACTTATTTTTCTACAAATGCCTTGGTAATATTTTCATCTATAACCTATGATTGAATGTTAGCCAATTATTTATGTATCTCATTCTTCTCCTTTTTGAATTTCTCACACAACTGCTTTTCTTGGTTTGATGCTTTAGACCATTTTCCTTGCATTTCTTGTAGCTTCTTTTTTAGGTCTTTATGGTACACTCACGATCTCATTACTCTGTTATATTGGAGAGTTCCTTTTATCCTTGTTGCAACTCATATGTTTCTTCTTATATTTTTTCTTTCAAAATCTATCCCTTCTTGCACACGGTCTTGATTTCGTGTGATACCTCTTTAATATTGGTTACAATCCGATCCTTACTTGTTTGAATATATTGAAGTGACATAGTTGCTACATTATGCTATTGTTTGATATACCTCTAACGAGCAAGATCTATACCCTTTTATTTAATCTCCTCTTTGTGCCTATCAAATATGGCTTTTATCTTTACCAATTCCACTTCTTCTTTCTTCAAATTTTTCTCCAACTTCAAGTAGTGGGTGTATATTACCTTTTGTGTAGCCTTCATGAGGCCCACCTTATCATAGGGAAGCACTTCACTTACATTCAATCTTATAGTTTGGATCTTATAATCCTCATCTTGTATTTCTCCTTTCAGTTTGGAGACCAGAGGCTTCATGGCCAAGATCATCAAAGACCTTTGTTCTTCATCAAAATATGCCTCAAATGTGGGGGCAGTGTGAGCTATTGTGGCCTTTTCTAACTTCTTTTTCTTCCTTTCCTTGTGATCTAGTTTGTACAAGTCCACCTGAGTCTGAAGGTCTTGAGGGGATTCGATACTTTGTGTAGCGATGGCAACATTTGTAGGGAGGCCATAATGAATAGAATGAGGGGTATTCTCGAATAGATAACCATGGGGGGAAGCTATTGGGAAGGCTAAAGGTATCCATAAAAAAGGTGGAATGCCATTCCAATAATGCGAGGTGTGTGGTGTGGTCATCAGAGTGGGGAGTAGTAGTGGAAAAAAGGGGCATATGTCTTGAAGCGGGTAAAGGTGATAACACCTACAACATGAGTTTCTCTCGTGTTGAATACTGAGCCTTTGACATAGCGATTAAAATGTCAATTGTGAATGTAGTTGAAGACACACATTCTATGTGTGGGACCTCCAAAGGAGAGTCAATAGAAATTATGGTAGGAGACATGGCAGATATAGGTGGATCAATAGTGGCAGAATTTTTTGTTTGAGATGGAGGGGTTGAATAAACCAAAAAAGTAGAAGAAGGAAGAAGGAAGGGTGAAAAATTTACCTACATTGTGGGAGCTATGGGCGCTTGGGAGATAAAGGTTTCCTCCTTGTCATCATCCTTCTCCGGAGGTAGTTTCCTGCTCAAACCTTGGGTTCTTCTTCTCTTCGCAGGGGGTTGGTTTGTTGCAACAGATCCCTCAACTTCTGATTCTAATGAACCTTGAATTCCCTACATTTCTAAATCCTTTCTCACAGATCATTGAGTTTGTCTCATTCTTGTTGCCACACTAGGAGATGAGGATGGCATTTTCTCCTAAACATGTAGTGCTTCTTTTCCTTTTTTATTTTATATCTCAACCTGTGATGATGGTGATTTGAAAGGTATGTCAGAAATATAACTAGCCTCCCCATCGTAAATCTCCTCAAATGTTTTATTAGTGCAGATCTGGTTTCATAGGGAACTTAGTTGTTTGATCTCTTGCCAATATCTTTTAAAATTGGCTATCTTCCTTTTAGACCAGTCCTTCAATTGTTGCTTTAGGGAATTTTCCATCGAGATGTCTAACCTAAATTCTTGTATTACTTGATAAAAGGAGAGCCATGGGGGCCACACAAATGGTAGGAGGGTTAAGTCAACGTGTGTGTCATCATCATCCCTCTCTAGATTCCGCTTGTCCTCCAAGTATTTCCATGGCTCATGCTTTATGGGTAGGAACCCCTCTAGATTGTACTTCCATATATCACAAATGAGGACCATGGCAAGGTAGGCTAGCTTGTTGGTCAAATTTTCTTCTACCTCTCCTTTCAAGAGTACTAATCCACACATACCAAAGGTGAGAGGGGTGTTATAAAGCTTTACCTTCTTAGCACCAACACGATAGGCCTTATCAACAAATGCTAATTGATGATATATTTCTAAGGCAAGTTTTTTGTCTATTACACACCTGTGCAATCTAAAAGGATTTCTTACAAAGCCATAGAGTCTAATGAAATTGAAATATCATCGATAGAAATAATCAAAACGAGGCCTATTTTCACCCATCTAGGCCAAATTTCACTAGAGAATCTGACGAGATTAGGCTGTCAAGAGAAATTATGGAGAATGGGGTTTAGGAATAAATCAAAAAATGTGTAATAATCTTGGGTTTTTGAAAGCAAAGGAGTCCATACTGAGACTAGTTTAATTAACCCCATCATATCCCTTATATCCAACACCAATAACTCCCAAAAGAACCCAGGTTTTTGATGTAAAATCTAAAGTACAAAAAATGAGGAATACCTAAATTTGAAGGAATGGCTATAATTTGTCAGTTTCTTGAGTATCCTCTCGGCAATCACCTCAGCTAAATCATAACAGAATGATCCCCTCCACCCATTAAGCTTGAGGGATAAACCCATCTGATATTCATGAACATCATTATTGTAATACATGCCATAAAAAAAGCCAGCATTGAGAAGACATCCTGCAAATGATCATTAAATAGGCTATATGCCAAAGGGAAATTGGACATTGCATTTTTGTACTCGTGGTGCATCTTAGTGTTAAAAAAGGTTACTCCATCCCTTTTTTCATTCCAAAAATCTCCCAATTTTTCTCTTGAGAAGTCCTCTACCATTTGGTCAAAGGGAATACAGTGCATATCCCTAATAGCCCCTACACTAATGGTGATTTTCAGATTTTAACCATGAATGACCTAGTATTCTTATTGAGCTTTGTTGTGTACAAGTCCACCAACTTAGGGAAGACATGAGTATAGGGGAATATATATTGGGATAGACCACAATGCCAGTCACATTGCAAGATAATCTATATTTCTAGCTTTCAACCTGGAAGCTCTCCTTTGGAGGGATCCTTCTCATAGACTCTTAGGGTTTGTAATCTTTATGAATTTGGTGCAAAATAAATTGCATGCCTCAGGAATTGGTGGGTTAGCGAAAGAAATCTCCCCAAATACATTGACATAGGGGCATCTACTGAAGCTACTTTGACATTCCTTCCATAAGTTGATGCTTCAGTTGCTATTTTCTGTGAATTTCAACGAACCTTGCTAAGAACTGCCTCTACACCTAAGAATTTTACCCTTGCTTTGAGAGTTTTATACTTAGAATTTTCTCTCTTTTCAATACTTCTTTTAATGTTCACCACCTTTAATCATATTGGAAATAAATGTTGGCCGAAATGGCTAACCTTTGGAGCACTGCCAATGGGATGATATATGTGTATTAAATGCTTTCCTTTTTGGGGAATATAAACTTCACTTTGAGAAGGGAATTTAGATACTTTACACATGATGCTTTAAAAGGACAACTTTGAAAAATGGGAGGCATAATTTGAGAAGAAGTTTTCATTAAAGATGTAGGAGGTGGTGTTTATAGCGGTCCTTTAACACGACAATGTTAATTAACAAGAAAGAAGGCAGCATGACACTTGGTAATGGGAAGCATGCTTGTAATTAATGTCAATACTTGTATCAATTACATTCACATCGGATCACCAACTTGCATTTCTCGTTGTTGTTCCGATAGAGAAAAGAATTTCCATTTGTGATTTTTTGGTTTTTATTCTCTATAAATTGTTTCCTATTCCATCATAAAAATCACTTCTCATTTTTTAAGATTTCTTTCTACATCTAAAAGTATGGGTACTCCAATTAGGCTTTTAGGGAGGAAGAATCAAGTAGCTTTCGTAGGAGAGGTTACACATGAGAGAATTAAGTAGCTTTTGAAAACAAATAAATGCTTGATAATCACCACATTTAAGTGGGTGTTGGGTGCACATTTTGTTTCTGATGCCAACCATTATTGAGTGAATATGAACAATGTCTCAAGGTTTTTGGCCTTGGTGACAGATCTGAATGTCCCCAAGCCATACATGGTGGAGTTGTCGAAGAAATTTTCTCTAACTTATATTATCTAATATGTTTGGAAGAGGTCATCGATGTGGCTATCCAAGGCCTTGGCATTCCTTCAACCATGGACCTCTGGCATCATGTCGACAATGTTGAATTGGTGTCATGGCATCCTCTTCTCTCTAGTTTTCAGACCATTACAATGGAGCATCATCGCTAGTACGAAAGGCCTACCATCTCTTTCCTCCTCTGTGTGAATAAGGTTGAGCCAATCTATGGTGTGGAGTGGTACACTGAATTTTGCAACCTAGTATACAATCTTGGGGGAGCAATGGTACAAATTGAAGACTGACCCCTCTTTGGAATCCTCAAAACTACATGTTTTTGGTTAGGCTTCCACCGTCGTATCCTCAGAGAATGTCTTCATTTTTTTTGCTAGCCACATTGGTCATTGTGTAGGAGCTTTGCATCATTTGGTATGGAATTTTAAATCATTTTGGCCATTTGGAAAAAGAATATCAATTTTGTAAATTTTGCACAGAGCTTTTCCAAGCTATTTTTGGTTTTCAAAAAATTGGTCTAAGCACCTACAACTCTATGTAAATAATATTATATAACTAGAATTAACCTTTTTCCTTTTCTATATCTTGTGTTTCTCTCAAAAATGACGTATTTTACAAAAAATTATACATATTGGTAAATAAAGTATAAAATTTATAAGAAAATGTATCTTGGGTTCTAATTAAAAAATTTAAATGGATACCATTCACTAGTATTCCCATAGTTTTTTTTGTCCATGTCTTCTAGTTAGGCATTGCTTTCGTTGCATTTTAAAATGTGAAAAGGCCCTTTCCATAAAACATCAAATTTGGTATGTTGCCCTAGTTTGGCAAGACATTCATCATACTTCAAGACTAGGCTACCCTCTGTTAAACTCGGGTTGGAGGAATTTTTGTCAAACCATCATTAACCACCTATTTGTAGTTGATCATGGCATCAAATTCCTTTTACCTTGTTTCTTGAAGGCTTAGTAGCTTAGCTAGCCTTACTTCCATTCCGCCATTTTCCTCGACTTCTAAAGACCTCAAAAGTTGTAATGTCAAGGTTTCCATTGAGATAAGTAGAACCACCTCTTTTATGTATACTAATTCATAAGAAGAATTATTTAGAATTTTTTTCAGAGTGATGTGGTCCACCCATAAAGCTACTCGTAGGAGTTTGCGCCATTCTTTAGTGTTCCAAACTAATTATTTTTTATCAGTTGAATAAAATTCTTATTTGTAGACTTTGCTAGTCCATTCCCCCATGGGTAGTAATTCAATGAAGTCTTAAGATAAAATCCATGCTTAAGGGAAAAATATGACATCCCAGTCCCTACAAAATCTCACGTGTTGTCAGAGATGAGGGTTTACCAGAGCTAAACCTTGCTATTAGTTCTTCCAGAAAGTTAATGATTTTGGCCTCAATAGAATTCTTTAAGGGGGCTGCTTCTATCCATCTTGTAAAGTAGTTTGTAGATATCAGGATCCACTTATGTCTTGAGCTAGAGATTGGGTTAATCATTCCGATGAATTCCAATCCCCATTGTGTGAAAGGTTCTTCAACTATGATCATGCACAAAGGCATAGTAGAGTTCTTTCGTTTGTTGATGAAGAATTGACACTATGAACATTTTCTCACTAGATCATAACATTCTAAAAATAAGGATGGTCAATAATAAATTTCCCATATGATCATTGAGGAAATAGTTTTTGTGGAAAATTGTCCACGTTCTGGACTATTAGGGAATTCACTCATGACCCTTCAAGCTTGTTCATTGTCTTTGAAATGAAGGAGAACACCATTGAAATCCCTTTTAGAAAGGAGACCTTTGATTAATGCATACCCAATGCCTTGGAGCCTATAATACCTCCTTTTGTGTGGAGTGTTGGTTGGGTACCTACTGGTTTACATGAACCTTACTCTATCAGCCACCCAAGACTCTTCTAACTAGAATTGATTTGCGAAGACCTGATCGACCTTTTCCATTTCCATTCCAAGATTGAGCTCTTTAGTGAGATATTTGCACATGCCTCTTCCCCTGACTAGCTTCGTTGGTCAGATCTTGAAATCATATTCAAAGATATTGTTGATTTAATTGGCTCTTTTCTCAATGATTTCCCCTTCCATTATGTATTCCCTTACACTAGGGTGAGAAACAAGGATTATAATATTGCTTTCTGAGATCAGGTGTCAGAACTTTTTAGGCTCTTCACAATAGCGAAGGCCTTCTTTTCCATAAAATTATATCTGGTCTCATACCCATTTAAAGTCCTAAAATGGAAAGAGATGGGGTGTTCACCACTTTCTTCATTGTCCTTCTGTGCTAAGATGATGGCTATACTATGCTCACCATTGTAAACATATAAAATGAAATCTTTTGAAAAATTTGAGTTTGCTAACACTAGAGCTGTAGAAATAGATATCTTTATCCTCTTGAAAGAATCTTTTCCAAGTTTTAGAGTCCACTTGAAAGCTAGGCCCTTTTTCAACATTAACATAATAGGTCTTGCAATTATCACAAAATCCGAAATAAACTTGCTAACAAAGTTAATCTTCCCTCTAGAGGAAAGATTGGACTCCTTTTTGCTTGACCGATAGAGGTAACATTCTTATAGCTTTTACCCTTCAAGGATCAGTAGCTATTTTTTCAGGTTAGAGACCACAAAGCCAAGTAACTTTCCTTGTGGTACCTCAAAAGCACTTTTTTTGGGATTTAAAAAATATTGAACTATTGAAACCTTTGTAAAAAATTTTCCAGGTGATCAAAATGGTCACCCTTAGATTTTGAAAATATAGTTAAGTTGTCAAGATAGATAAGGATGATCTGATTGATCAGGTCCTTAAACGTGGCATCCATTGCATGCTAGAAAATGGCCCCTACATTCGATAGGTCGAAGGTCATTTTTGGGTAAGCGAACATTCCCCATTTGGTACTTGAATGTTATTTTATGTTGGTCTTCACCTTTTACGTTAATCTGGTTGTAACCCAAAAAACCATCAAGTAGTGAGAACATTTTCGCCCCTTCTACAGTCTACAAGATCTATTCCATTGAGGGTAGAGGGTAATGATCTTTTAGAGAGGATTTGTTGAGGTCTTGAAAATCCACACAAAATCGTATATCACCATTTTTATTTCAGAAAGGACTAGATTGGATACCTAGGTAGAGTGTTTAATCATGTATATGATCCTTGACTCGATTAACCTTTTGTGCTCTTGTGCCATTAAGGCCTCCACCTTAGGATTAATTGGTCTTTTCTTCTGCCAGATTGGCTTGCACCCTTCAACTAGGTCGATGGTGTGTTGAATTATGTTTGGATTATAGACTTTTAGATTGAATGATAGGTCCAAGCTATGAATCCATTATATTTAGCGCATAGAGACCCCAACCTTTCTTTATCTTCTTTTGGAACATTCCTCTAGACTTTAAGCATTCTATCATTTCTGACATCAAGATCCTCATAATCTTCCTTGTTAGTGGTGAACCTCTTCTTACCATTCCTTGCATCCTCACAATTGAAGCTCGGTTCTCTAGAGTAATTAGACATCTTGGGAGCTCATTGCTTTTGATCTAAATCATTTGCTCCTCATATGCCTCATTAGATCTCGACTACATCTATTCAATGAATTCACCTGATTGTTGTAGGAAAATGGTGATTTGGGCATCATCCTTGAAGACCTGATAGTTTTGATTATTTTCAGGAATAGAGGGTTAGACTATGGCCTGCACCATGTTATGGTCCATTCTACGATAAGAGGTTGGCTTGAATTGTGAGCCGATTGAGGCCATTCTATCCACATTGGCATTTTTCACTCTTGGACCTACCCGAATGTTGAAGGCTTTAAATCCTTCTATCAAGTCACATAATCTATGTTGGTAAGAGCGTATTCTTACATTTTTTGCAGCCACTTTTTCTTTGACTTGTTTCACCACCAGTTCAAAATATTTGAACACTTGTATCCTTTCAACACCCATTTATTCTACCAGTGTTAGGCCATGAACCAAACCTTCATACTCCATGTTGTTGTTAGTGCATGGAAAATGGAATAAGAAGGATCTAAGAGTTTTCAATCCAGTAGGGGATACGAGGAAAATGATTGCCCCTAAGCTGATCTTACCTCTAGTGTTGTCAAAGTGTAATTTCCACAAGCCATGTTTATATTTTTTGTGATCACTTGAATCATTTCATTCCTTGGTCAAATTCAGTATGGCTTGGTCTTCATCAAAAATCACATATCTACCTAGACTAGTGGCATGGAAATTTCCAAAGGGGTCAAAATCTATAAAATGATTTAATGAGACCTCTTCCTTTAGACTCTGATCACCTGTGGCCTCCTCATCCTCAAGCATCTTGACATAGTACATCTCATTCTTGGAAATAGATGTGTGTGCAACTTCATATCTCATTACTACATCTTCTTCAATCTTTGCTTGGGATGAAGTGGTTTGGACAATATTTTCATCTTTATTTCGTTCTTGGTCCTCAATATTAGGTGGGACTAGTTGAGAGGAAAGCATCCATCAATCTTAGTTGTGAAATATATTGATAAGCACATCCTAAAAAATAGGTGCAACCACTTCTTGGGTGACCGTTTGACTTGTGCAGGAATATAGGGTCAAGGGGAGGCTTTTAATTTGGCCTACGGTTGGGAACTTCTTTCCATCTAGTTGCATAATTCCCTTATCTAGGGGATCACATTTTAAATTTAGGGAATCAACTATTAATTTGGGAATCGTTGTAGTACTAGCCCCTGAATTGATCATATTATTATGCAATAACTTATCTCCTATTGAAAGAGTCAAGAAAAAGGGGACATGCTTTGGTTTATATACCTCCTTTCATCTACCTTTTCCTTGGTATTCATAAATATCATAGCCCTCAAAGACTGAGCCCCTTGACTGGGTATTTTGTCTTTCCCTTGATTGTGTAATGGGACCAAAACTGGTTGTGATGGATGCTCCTCTTCATTTAGAGCATCCTATAACAAGGTTTTTTTTATTGTGGGATAGCTAATATATCCCATAAGGATACATTGGTAGGAGCTTTCTTCAACTACTCCACCACATTAAGTAACCCAGTTTGGGGTAGCTTTGGTTTAGTTGAAAGTACTCCCTTGGTTTTGAAATTGGTTGATTCATTATTGGTGGAATGATCACTTTATCCATGACTCTTTGTTCTAGCTGCTACAACTATTGAACATGTGGGGCTTGGGGCACGTACTCCCCAATAACCTTCACTTTGATTGTGTTGTAATCTGATTCCACTTGTGGTGCTTGGGTGGTATGAATTTCATTGGTAAGTACTAAGTATTCTCCCTCCATCCAAGAAAAGAGCACTTGGTTAGGAGAGATGTCTCTCTTTTGTTCTAGAGACATACCTTGCATCTAAGCACTAAGTCTAGTGCTCTCAATCCTAGGAGACTGATAAAATCCTCTCTCCGAAGGAGTGCCTTGGCTCTTTTCTTCTACTATCCTTTGTTGAATATTTCCCCTTGGGAAATTATGAGGCATGTGGGCATCATTACATGGAAAGCACCAACCATTTATGTCTTTTGCAAGATTATTCTTCCCAAGGACTAAGTCTTTACTTTTTCTAGAATTGACGGTTTGGAGTGGAGTGGTTACTAGGACTATTTAGCCTAACGATGATGGCTAGTTGTTCCCTCTCAAAGCTCCTTGGTATGAATCTTGCTAGAATGGAGGTCTTCCTCAACAATTTTGAGGAGGCTTTAGAGGTACCACTTGCTAACACTTTATGATGAATAGCTCATTTGAAAATATCCTCAACAAATTTTTGATATTTTTCATGTCCATAGCTAGCGAAGAAGAACTTGATGTGATTTCTTGTGTACCAAGGTACACATACATTGATGTCAAAGGTGTAACAAAGGTAGTAGGGGCTACTTCCTCTTGTGTCTGAATAGATATTTCCACAAACATCGGCATTGGTGGTCATGGTGGTAGCTCCCTGACATCAATTAGACTATTTTATGGTCTCATGGCTAGATCGTATGCATCACAGAGAGTGTCACCTCCAAGTGTTTGCACCATAACCAGGTGATCCCACAATAGTGGTTTACAATTTTTGGCCAAACCGGACACTGATTTTTTTTTTAACTAAATCTTCACATTCGGGCACCTATAGTGGTTAAACCATGAGGAATTTGAAGATGATGCAAACTAGAGTCTTATCACATTTTGTCTGTAGATTCTAAAACTATTTTTTTCAAAATTTTTGGAATCGGATTGTACTTCTTTTTCCATCTCCCACGAAAATTGGTTTTTTTCAAAAACAACATTTTTAAAAAGTGATGCACACTATATAACGCATAACTTTTTTTCCTTGAAAGATAAAATTCTAATTATTTTTAATTTAGATTTTTAACTCTAATATCTAGTGCTTCCACTTGGTTAGATAGTTTTTATTGAATATTTTTTCTTTAATCAAGTTTCAAAGTCATATCAATTACAATTCAGACATAACGCGACCATATAAAGCATAAATTTTACTATATGTATCAAAATTCTTTATTTTTTTGTTAGATCAAGGACTCCAATATCTGGTGCACTCATATTTTTTTTTTTATTATTTTATAATCTTCTATTTTTCCACATGTGCAGAAGAGAGAGTTTTATTTTAGGTGAAAAACCTATATTTAATAAAACTTAAAAAAAAATAGATAATATAATCAAAACATATTAAAATTATATTTGTTGGATAGCTCATTTTGAGGGCAACCTGATACCAGTTGGGTTTCTGAGATCTCCTCCATTTTCATTCTCAAATTGAGCTTCGAAGTGCAAAATTCTGAGCAATTTTGGTGCTTGAGAGGATGAGGGTGAAAATAAGTGGGTTCGGTCGAACCACTATTCGGTCGAACAAAATTTAATGTTCGGTCGAACCCCCTCTATTAAAAATTAATATTTAATATTAATATAAATATAAATTAAATATTATTTTTAAATTATAATAAATAATATACTTATTATTGCAATATATTTTAATAATTATATTATTATTATAATATATAACTATTATTATAATATTAAAAGTATATAATTAAAAACTACATATATTACTATTATAATATTAAAAGTATATAGTCAAAAACTATATATTAATTTTTTCTAATCATGGTTTTTCAAATCTTGGATTTTCAGGCTCAACACGAGTGTCATGAAAACACTCTCCTAAGGTAGGATAACGAGAAGCTTCGCTTGGAGAACATGGCAATTAAAGAAGCCATGAGAAATCCCATATGCACCAACTACAGAGCACTTGTTATTGCAGAAGTCTATCATCAAGAGCAACAACTGTGTATTGAGAATATTCGGTTGAAAGATGAGGTCTGTTTGCACAACCTAACTAATTTGATGATCTGCATATTCCAAATTTTTGTATTCTCATAATGTAAACTATGGTTAAAAGGATTATGAGTCACTCCTTTCTTAGTTTTTCCTATTCTGATTCTAATGTATTTACAACCCTACGAACCTCCAAGATTTTATTTTCTCTAGAAATCTTTTTAGTGCAGTGATTTTCCCACAATGACGAAATTGCTTCATATCATATACTGCATAAGATTTAGAGACCCAGAAGGTTATTTTATTCTGATGCTTTAAATCACCTGAGCAATGAAGTTGAAGATTCATTAGCTTTGTGCTTATGGGTATTCTTTAACTAAAGTTTTTTTTAATGGGCCTACGTGAATTTTTTCAGCTGGAGAGAATGACAAGTATGGTTGGAAATTTTTACGCAAAGCCCATATCATTGAATTGAGAAAGAGATATGGAGGGAGTGGGAGAGAAAGGGAGAGTGGGGGTAGGAGGGAGATACTTGAGAGAGAGAGATGGGGGAGTGGGAGAGAGATAAAGGGTAGGGGG
>VDFB02189879.1:233665-255755 GCA_007258455.2 Sequoia sempervirens
GGAGAGAGAGGAAGAGTGGGTAACAGGGAGAGACTTTCAAGAGAGAGAGGGGGGAGTGGGAGAAAGATAAAGGGTAGGGGGTACAAGGGTTTAGGGCTATAGGGTTAAGGGTTTAAGGGTTAGGGTTTATTTTTTTATTTGCATTGATTTATGTTTTATATATGTATACAAAAATTTTATAATTAGATAATACTTAATTTTAAAATTTACATAATTTTCCATGAACAATTCGATGGACCAAATTATAAGTTGTATATAAAGTGTATATGGGTGATTCTTGAACTTAAGAATCGCATGAAACAAATATAAGTTGTATAATTGTAATTTAGGCAGTGTGGATTTTAGTAAAAATTCACCACAAGCAAAATAAGTGACTAAAGCATATATGGTTTACATGCAACCAAAAAAAGTGAGAGATGATGCTATCAAAGATTCTTGAACTTAAGAATTTTCCATGGAACAAATATGTACATATAATTGTAATTTAGGAAAAATGATTTAAAAAAAATTCACTACATTTCAAATAAGTATTGAAAGCATATATATGGGTTTACATTAAACAAAAAAAAGTGAGAGATGATGCTATCAAAGATTCTTGAACTTAAGAATTTTCCATGGAACAAATATGTACATATAATTGTAATTTAGGCAAAATGATTTTAAAAAAATTCACTACTTTTCAAATAAGGATTGAAAGTATATATATGGGTTTAAATGGAACCAAAAAAAGTGAGATGATGCTATCAAAGATTCTTGAACTTAATAATTTTCCATGGAACAAATATGTACATATAATTGTAATTTACACAAAATGATTTACAACTATCTACAAGTTACTATAAGTTCTCATTTGAACATGTATAGGGTTACAAGTGAACTTGAAAACCATGGATATAATCTAAGTCAAAGATTCTGGTTCAGTCCGCTCTTCAATAACATGTAGAATTTTTTGATGATCATCACTATCTAGTCTCCATTTTATTCGGCCACGCGCATGTGGAACTGCATGAAGATGTAGAGTGGTAGCAATTATTAAGTGACTATATTGATATACCTTGTTATCAGGTTGCTAGCCAACAAAATGAACCCCATGCTAAACAAATTTGACTTGTTCTAGATATGTCCCCTGCAATACAACAAAACCTGCATGGTAAACATGAACCTAAGGTAAGACATATGAACGTGTGCAACATTTTTGTGCTCAAGGTTTGTACAATATATATTTAATGTTTATAATGTAATGTGAAAATGTGAATACAATGTATATAAAATTTTAAATTCAAACTCACTTGTGGGAAATGACATTCCATCACTTGTTTCAGGTTTTGTTAGCTTATTCCTCTCTTCTGTGCAAGGCAATAAATAATATCTAACACCTTCAATGTTTCCAGGCTCTTCTATGACTGAAAAAACATCTTCTATATACCAAAAAATTCTAAAAAAATTAGAAATGTCTCTAAAGATCATTAACTAGATATATATAATATTTACATTATTGAAAACTTACACATGTGTACCTTTTCTAACCAATCCTGAAATATGGTCATAATCAATTGAAATCAAAGGAATGTCTTCAAATCTTTCTTCCTCATTTTCATCATATGTTTCTGAAACAACTAGTGGCACCATTTCCCTTTTACCAACATATCCAAGTTCTTGATTATTGCATGCATAATCAGAGTTTCCCTCAATGCACTCAGTGCAAAAACAAGAGTAATCCCTTGTGTCTAATATCCATCCATGGCAACTATCTGAACTCCTAACACAATGCAAAGATCTTGTTTTTCTACCCTCTTGCATCCATGCATTGATCTTCTATCCACACCTAGATACATATGTGCAATAAAAATTCTATGAAAAATATGTATATATATATTTTAAATTTAAATAAATTCAAATTTTTGATTTAATGTAATTTATAATTACCCTACCGGTATTGGCATGGTGTGATGGTTTATAGGTGGCATTGTTGTTCTTGCCACCAAGGTTCAAACCCTGTTGGGGTGGTATTGTTGAATGGTTGTATCCGGTTCATAGCTCCGGTCAAAAGCGTTTACCCCTTGAATAAAAAAAAAATTATAATTACCCTATATCTCCCAAAACACTCTATGTGGAATGAGTCAGTTTGTTCTTGAAGATGTACTGACCACATTTGATGCAAAGTGTTTCTTGCACCATTCAACAACATCATGTGCATTGTCTAGACGATCTTCTAGATAACTCATTTGATACTTTCTTAAAGCTCATTTGATGCAAGCTCCTACTCCATCATGCTCACCCTTTCCATGCCCACTCTCAAAAAAACTCCAAACATGTGGTACCTATTTTTTAGATTTTATGATATCTACAAAGTGCATAGAATGGACGTGAAGATTTGAATTGTGCTGCACATCCATTTGACCATACAAAATAATTTTCAAATTTTACACCCCTGCTTCTCAAATTCTCAAAAAATATTGTAAAACAATGTTGGACAAAAAGTGTGTCATGCTCTTTATCATCACTAATATAAAATTGATATTCTTTCTTAATGGATCGTTCTTCATCTGTACTCTCGACACCATCCAATTATGATTGTGCATATCGATAACACAAATGAACCATAACAGTGATCTGCTTTGAAAAGTAATACTCTTATTGAATCTTCTTTTGATGTAAAAAGGAGTAATTTTTTTCAAAGTCAACTACTGATAGAACTGTTCCATGTGGGAAAGTATCTCTCAATGTTTGGAATTGTTGTGCTTTCCAATTAGCAAAAAGGAATGATGTATGTATGGTCGTATCAATTTTTGAAAATCTTCCATAAATTTTCCAATGGGAATCTCCTCTTCTACATAGTTCAACCTTGTGAATTCTTTCCCAAAATTTGTTTGCAACTTTACATACTTGTACCTGTGTCAGTAAAATATGCAAATAACTAATAAACCACACTTGATCAATGAAACATTACATCAAAGAGAATCCAAATAACAATCTATGAGAAATTGAAACAAATAAACTGTCTAAAAATAATACTCACCTCTTGTAATTTATTGTCTTTGTTAGGTCAGTATCCTCAATTCTTGAAGGAAATTTAGCCAAATTTCTACATGTCTCACAAATTCCTTTTATGCAGTTTATTTGAGGTCCATTTTCATGATCACATAATATAAACTTTATGAACAAACTTTCTTGTTGAGGAGGTGCATTTTGAAACCAACATCTTTCTTCTCTCATCTTTCGAAACACCTGATAGTAGAGATCAAATTCAATATGATAATGACAACAAAAAGTTTCAAAAAACTTGTTTATCTTCACATAATATGGCTTTAACCTTTGAAACATTGTTTGCCCAATCTTTATATGAGGATATGCATTACAAAAGTTTATATACATCTCAAATTGTGTTATGTCTAGCCAATGTTTGATATGATTTTCATAAATACTAGGTCCAATCCTGTGTCTCATAACATCTCTAGTATTTGATGATGGATGAGTCTGATCATGCCAAAAAACTGAGACCAAGTTCCTAACAACATATTCAATCTTGTTAGAACGGGGAGCTATACACATAATTGCCCAATTTCCTTCTATAACCAATTTCAGTTGAAAGTGCATACATTTTTCTTTTTCTTGCTATATCTTGATGTACAATAGATGTCAACATCACCCTTCTTGTAGTGGCCTTATCGACTGATCGAGATCCTTTCCCAATGGAATCTAAACCCTTTTTAACATTTTGAACAATATCCTTTGTAATCCCATATGTTTCTTCTTATTTGATGTCAAATGTACACCCAATAATTGTAATGACTCTTTGAGCTCATCACAAAGAAGTAAATGTGATAAAAATTGGGTTTTTTCAAGTGTATCAAGATGATTGAAATGATGATTGATCATTCCATTTACAGATTTAGTCATTGACCTCTTTCTCTTATTATAAGGTTGGTTGGCATAATATTTCAGTTTCTCCATATCCATTTCAAGTAAATGATGTAAATTTCTATGAGAAATTTGTTTCCTCACCTTCTCAGCTAGTTTTATATGCTCATCCATACCAGTAGGAGGAAGTGATCCCGACCCCTCTCCAACATGCATTGTTTTAACTTGTGCCTCCTCCCTATCTTCAAGCACCATACATTCTTAAGCGGATTCATTTGATCCAATGTCTAGATTTGGCTCGACTTGAGCATGAAAACTTCTTGCTTGTTGAGCCTTTCCTACATGTCACAAAATATTTTGCAAACAAAAGTGAGAGATGATGTTATATAAGTGAAGTTTATTTATGCAAGCAAACTAACTGATAAAACATGATGCTATAAGTGAGGGAAGTTTGTGCTAGTTTTATATGCTCATCCATACCAGTAGAAGGAAGTGATCTTGACCCCACTCCAACAAGAATTGTTTGAACTTGGGCCTCCTCCCTAACTTCAAGGTCCATGTGTTTTTCAACATATTCGTTTGATCCAATATCTAGATTTGGCTTAACTCCAGCTTGAGGAATCCCTAGAGCATAAAACATAAAAATAATTTGAGAACATTTAAGTGATGAAAAGAAAAGACCAAAGACACAAAACAACTACATGCACATGTATGAAAACAAATCCATAAATGCATAGCCAAGGATAGGATACACAGGTAAAATTCCATGCCAAGCATCAAAGTCTAAGGATTATGCATACAAGTGACTTAGAACTTTTAGGCTAGTGATATAGCAAAGGAAACCCTTAGAGTATAACAAGGTGATCCAAAGAACCCCAACAAAATTGGGCTATAAGATGTTTCAAGGTTTCAAATACATTTCCAATATGTGCTAAGATGAAAAAAGTTAAAAATTTATGGGACATAAAACACAACCCAAATAATCAACTAAAACCAAACACAAATATTGAAACAAAAATAATTGGCTTAAGGAATTAGAGTCAAGGATCAGATAAACATTGCAACTTTCATGACCAAGATGACTTGAGGACATTTAATAGTATTTATAGTCATTCAAGTGCAATAATGGTTAGAAACCTTCAAAATAAATGTGTGTTAAGACATAATTTAAAGAATAATCTATCATATATAAATATTATTCCTTGGCACCATATAGCTTGAGTGAGAATTGGGTATTTATTAAAATATTTAAAAAATATTTTTAAGGAACTATTGATCATTAGATTAAATTCAATGGGAGTTTAGAAAAATATTAAGCTAATTATATGTTGCAAAGCAGATTGGATAGGGGATATTGATCACCAAATATCAACAATAGAATGCTACTTCATTGTACATGAAGGTGTAGTTTCATGAATAATTAAGAAAAAATAATGGTTTCTTTCAAAGTGCAAAGTTATAATATATAGGATTTTGCAAAGCCATAAAATAATTAATGTGGTTGAAAAAATTATGAAAATCAAAGTGTCATAGTGAGGGACACAAAATTTAAGGTTTCATTGGAGAAATAAGCATGTATTTAAGTACACTATCATTTTCTTCATGCACAAAGTAAAGAGAAAATTGTGTAGATGCAATACTCAACAATGATAATGTGATGACAAAAACATTAAACAAAGGTATTGGTAAAAGCTAAGTGTAAGGTTTGTAGGGAAGGATTTAATGCACAATATTTTAGTTTAAGAGTACATTTTAAGTTGGGGTATTGTAAGTTGAAAAATGGTCATACATTAAACATTTCTAATTTTAATAAGAAAGCCTATGCAAAATGTATGCACATACAAATTTATGTTTAGGTGTACTAACCAAATTATTGGGTGGAGTAATGCACAAATTATGGATTCTATCCCATCAAATGAATACTCATGTTTTTTCAAAGTAAAAGTCCTAAACACACAATTGAGAGTGAGAGAGAGAAGAAATAAGCATGTACCTTGTTTCTTTCTATGATAATTTTCCAAGTTTTGTTCATGCCTCTTATGTTCTTCTTTTGACAATTTTGGTTGAGACACATTTTTTCTTTTTCTTTGTTGTCCCATTTTCTTCTTCAACTTAAAGATGACTCAAAACAAGTCCTCTACCAACTTAGTTAAATTATCCTCCAAAATTTTCCTTGATTGATAAAAATAAAAAGTTGTCGAGCTCCAATATTTGCCTCCTTGATAAATGTGCAAAAACTTCTTCTCCAAAATCTGCGCTCCAAGTGATATAAATGAGAATTAACGGTAATTTGATATCCATAATAATGAAAAATAAGCTTCTATTTATATGCATATTGGATGGAAAATAATTATTCTAGTGTACATGGAATAACTAGATCCTAGTTTAAATGAATCAAGTAGTAAACAAACAAATTATTTCATTGTGGAGTTTGTTGTTATTTAATTCATAGGTATGCACAACATATAATTTTAGAATTTTGTTAAAGTGTCAAAATGTATATTAGAGGTATAATTTGAATTGAATTTCAAGTTACTTGTCAAAAATGTATATTAGAGGTATAATTTGAATTGAATTTTCTTAATTATATTTGAATTGAATTTCAAGTTACTTGTCAAAATGTATAATAGAGGTATAATTTGAACTAAAATTTCTTAATTATATTTGAATTGAATTTCAAGTTACTTTTCAAAAAGATTATATCTTGTTCTCAACTCAATGGTTCATGTTGCTTAAGTCATTTTTTTTTTTTTTATTGTGATCAACATGAATGAACTTAATTATAAAGTGGCATTGATTTCCCTAAAATTCTACTAGAGATCAAATGTATATTGAATATAAGGAAATGTAAGTTGTAAGAGATCATAAAATAAGAAACATGTATGTATATTGAACATTTAAAGCAAATGCATACATATATTATGTGTTACAAACATGTTTAAACCATAAGCAAACACATGTACAAACATGTAAAGGGATTCAATATATATAAACATAAAACATATTATAAGCAAAGAGGAAAATGCATGTATATATCATATAAGAAAATATATGTACATATCATATAAGAAAAATGTAAATTAAAGATCATCAAATGTCAAATACTAAAGATCAAAAAATAAGCAAATGTATGTATATCATATAAGCAAATGTAAGTTAGAGATCACAAATCTCAAATACTAAAGATCATCATATAATCAAATACATGTGGTAAACATCATAAATCTAGTGTGCATGGCCTAATATGAATGTCTACTCCTAGTCGAATGGCCATCTGAATGAGAATAGTCCTGCTCTGATGGATGTGTTGAGCCCTGCAAATAATTGTGTACAAGATGTGTTAAATACATATAATTTATATTAAATAAATTTTATGAAAGTTATTTTTAAATATCAATCTAGATCTATGCATACATAAATATTGCATGTGCATATATACATGTGATTATATAAAAATGTAAAAATCACATGTCCACTAGTAGCATATTCATCCACAGAGTCACATCGATCATGCACACGATCTAGATCAAGGCTAGGAGTGATATGAGGTATGTCCACCTGTAACAATATATATACATATATATACCAACTTACATGAATATCTAGTTAAAAAATAAAAAATAATAATGAAAAAAGAATTGAAACATGCACATGCACACATACATGCACATCATCTGATATTGGATGACCTAAGTCCTCTAAAACGGTCGCCTCCACCATATCCACCAAACAGTCAAGCGACGAATCAACATTTGCATCCATCTAATCTATCCCATGTCGTGCCAGAAATGATGAATGTAGAGGACTATGATGGTGAGATGGCATCAGTGATGATGAACCATAACCAATCAACATATCATTAAAACCCATAGTCTGTGCAACTACCAAATGAATTGTAGGTGGATCTTGATGTGCACTAGTGCTCGGCTGAGAGTGATGGGATCTTACAGGCCGAATGACCTCTACATCTCAAATGATCTCTAACATGCTCTATACCCGATCATTTAATGCGATACGATAATGGCGCCAATATCAACGGGTCCTCGATGAAACAATCGAGTCATGCATGCAATATCTCGTGCATCAGGCGTATGAGGTAAAGGGATGCCAATATAAAAGGATCCATAGTGGTCCACTATGCTAAAATATGGATCGAGATGTCACGGACATTAAATCTTGACCTACATGATGTTAGATACGTAGTGGTGCGTTAAGCATGTACTTCTCACGGTGTCATTGGCTGCTTTTGAGGAAGTAGCGACAACCTCATATCTGTATGGGGGCTAAGAGCTAGGGTGAGGAATGGAGCCTCACCGATGAAAATGCACCCTAAACAGAATTGAATCTATCTTTCGGTAATATGATTGGAGCCCTATCGACAATCCTACCACACGCCGAAGCCAACATATGGTGGAATGTCGGAGTAGTTAACTTTGAGGCCCAAATGGACCTCAGCATACAACTGCTGAACAAAATACAATGGAATATGGTCATTTTTTGGGTATAGACCATGTGTTGCAAGAAATGATGGGTAGATCAATGAGGCCATAGCATGATCAACACATCTAGTGACCTGGTATCCCCTAACCTTACACACATTTTGATAAAATGGAAAACAAGTGGCTTTATCATTTCTTTGGTGACACTATCCTGTATTTTTTTAAAGGAGCGATCCTGATGTACTTATTCGCATCGCGGGGAAAGAGAATAAACCACTCTGTCGGGAATATGCACTAGTCCTCTCAAGTTCATCTTCTAGTTTTTCTAGATTATGCAATATTAACGTTCACTATATATCCTTTAGGTTTTGCACCTTGTGCTAATGAATCTCTCAATTTTTTAATCTCATTACTAGTATTTGCAAACAAAGAATTTGGCGCAGGTGGAACATGATCTGCATTTTCCATGTTATATATATATATAGAGTACACCTAAAAGAGCAATCATACTTTGGTAAATAATATATCTAGATAAAGGGAATGCAAATCTAAAATAGTTGTAATAATTCCTCTAGTCATCAATAATATTTTCATACCATTAACAATTTAACCGGTGGAAGACAACTATAATCTATAACATGAGCATCTATTAAAATGGTTCAAATTTTAAATGGAAATAATGAAAGAATAAGAATACGAATTGAGTATATAAAATTATTTCGAAAATAATTATGGGATGAATATTTGTCAATAGTTGTTAACATAAATGAACTTCAAAATAGGATTATGTAAGTGAAAAAAGTTCTATTGCCTTCATTGAACCTAAATTTATCTGGATTAGATAATGTCAATGTAAGAGTGGAATTCACTAGAATATCAATATTCAATAAGAATCATAAAGAGAGGGATGAATTTATTGAAGGTATACACAGATCTCTGATTCTCTTGTTATTTGTTGAATCATCTCTCAATTATATAGCCGAGAACATCAAAAATTATAGATTGGAAAGAAAAATAATCAGAAATTTATCATATTTTTATATGTATAAAGTTTAGATACCATCAAACTATTTAAACTTATAGATTGCATAAAGCTATAAATTGAATCGTTAAAAATAATTTATTAAGAATCAAATCTAATAAAGTTTGACTTGATATTGCATACTTGTTATAAATATCTCACTAAATCAATCATACATTTTATATATGTTAAAAAATATATAATTGTTATGCCCATAATTTTTCACTATATCTTGACGTGGATCTCCTTCAACTAGATCAATTAAAAATTATTTGTAATGTTGGAGGAAAATGGATTTAATATCATTAGAGTTGTCATGGAACTACCTCTCTTGATTAATGATAGATATTATCCACTCTCGAGAATGTAAATATGTTCGAGATAACTAAAAAATAATTTGTATCCCTTATATCCTTTCATCCAATGTAGCCTATCTCTTAATTGAGATCCTCTACCACAATTAAGTTCAAATATTCTAAGTTTTATTTCAACGGAAGCAACCACTCATTGTAGAAAAGTTATTAGTAAGTGCTAAAGCCAAAACAAGTTTTTTTTTCTATTTGGATCCATATTTTTTTTCCATTCTAGATCTCTTTCTAGCCATATTCTTATTGTAAGATCATAGTGAGGTAGTGCAATAGATTTAATCACATCATTCCACAATTGTATCCACTTACCATTTTGATGAGGTCTAGGAACATCAAGAAAAGGGATATTAGGGAAGCAAGGTGATCAATTTGATTGAGGTGGGTAGTGTTGAGCTTGAAGGATAGATTATTAGGTATGAGGAATAAGAAGTTTGAAAAGTTTGAAGAATTGGGAGGTGATATGTGAGATAGGTTTAATAAAATCTACTTAAATAAGGGTGTTTTGTGGAGAGGGGACAATGGAAAGAGAAATAACTAAGTTTTAATCTATCAATACAACTAATTTTCCCTTAGTTCACCATATCTTTAGTTGGTCCAAGTGAACTAGTGATTAGTATAAGAATATTTTTTTGTCTAAAATGGGATTTAAACCCCTCAAGGTATTTCTAGTTAGGATGTAGAAATTCAATTATTTTTTAGAGAGTTTATGAGAACTAAACCAAATTGTATCTTGGTTTTTTCCACCATATCATATTCACCTCCATGTAGCCATTTAGTCATAGGGAGGGCATAAAAATACATTCCCACAATTTAACTTGAGATTAGGAGTCATTAGGAATACAATAAAGAAAAAATGAATAGGTATTCCTTGGATTAGTAGTAAGCACTAAGCACAATTGTTGTTGGGATCCACTCCTCAATAGATGATAAACTTAGCCAAGTATTGGGAAAGGTGGGTCAACCTTGCATGCTAATATTTTGATTTATTATTTTGTCCTCATATTAGGAAATGAGGCATCTCACTTTGTGTTGGTAGTTATTTGTCATTTGTTAAATGCTTCAAGGGAGGTGTCTAAGATGTTATAAATGCATATAATATTATTATAGCTTTATAAGATGAAACCCTCTTATGACATATTCTTGTGACATTTAAGAGCATGACTATAGAATATTTACAATAAAGTATTGACCAACATTATGAAAAATCATAAGAAATCTTTTAAGAAATAGCAACTATGTCAAGGAAAAAGTTGTGGACATTTACAAGAACTTTTTTTTTAAGAAAAAGTGGGAGACCACTTATAATTTTATTTTCATACATATAATTGATATTTTCATATAAGCCTAGTTGAATGAACATCTTGGTGGAGAAGAACCAACAAAGAAAACCTTACAGTTAGATCCGAGTAACAAATTTTACAAAATATCAAAATTGAGTCCTAATTACAAATGATGATTGTATGATTACAATGTTAAAAGCATTGGTTGAATACTGTCAATGCATATACTTGCAATTCTCATATGCACCCAAAATGCCAAGAAAAGAATAACATCATGGAATATACTTGTGACACAGATACAAAACCTGCAGATGGAGTTAACCACTAAATTATAGTTGATAAAGCTGAGGAAGCCTTTCAAAAGATGCAAGATTTCCACCAGCATCAGAGAAAGCCATTAGTAGGCTTCCTTTTGTTTCCATTTACCTTTGTGTTGGCGATCGTGCTCAGATGAAAGGTTTGATTTGTTAATAATGGGCACATAGCACAATAACATAATTTCTTTGGATGAAGATGGAGATTACAAATCCTTGAATGCAACATGACTTCTCAAGGAAGAAATGGCAACATTTTCTTACAAATCATCAATCCTCCTCCAGAATATGAATCTATATCATTTAGAACCAGTAGAATGTGAAGAAGTGAAAATCATGCATTCTGGATAATAACATACCTTGGAATATGTGAACATAGGTCTCTTCTTATGAAACAAAACCTTCTTTGAATAATTAACATTAGAAATTAATATAGTTTGGCGAGCATATTGTATAATCACACTAGAAACCAACAATGGAAGATTGAGAGTCTCAACTAAGAATTCCACAAAGTATAGATAACATTCATACTAGAAGCCAACAACAAAAGACCAAATTTCATAAATAAAATTCATGTGTTATATATCATGCCTTTGAGGGGTCCACAAGTACCATGAGCCTCTTGAAATCCTTCTCCATCTAAATGCATCCATTCCAAGACCATTGGAAGAATTTAGGTATACAATATAGTAAATGGTAATGTCAATGCTAATTATTGAAAGAAGGTATACAAATTATTGAACATGCTTAATTCTCATCTGATTACATCTTAGTCATTTCTCAATGTATGAGTTCCATATATTTGTAAATTTTTCTTAATATAAAAACATATTTTATTTCATTAAAATTAACCTATCTATTCCATGTTACAAAGGATACTCTTATTTTAAATTATAAGTATATAATTCAAAATTAATTAGTAATTTTCAAGATAAAGTACACACAATTTCTTTAGTTAAAATAAAATAATATTCTTATTTCCATGTGAGAGTTATGTAGAATGGTAGTTTGATGTCTCAAAAATATTTCTTTCATATATACTAGATTTTTATCATTACATTATGAGTGAATCATCTCAATTATATATTCAAGCACATCAAAAATTTATAGAGTGGAAAGAAAAATAATCACACATTTATCATACTTTTGTAAGGTGTTCAAAAAGACTAAAAGTTTCCCTAGAAAGACCTAATTAAGGAATAAAAAAAATGGGAAGTGTCTACCTCATTGTATGTTGACTTTTCCCATATAAAAAGATCATGGAAATGCTAAATGAGTTGATATAAGAATTTTTAAGAATGAAGGCACAAAATTCATAACACTAATCCTAAAAGCAACAAGAAAGGCAATGAATAAAATCTTCCTAGTTATTTTGAAAGAAACTTTAAAAGGTTCTAAATCCCCTTCAAACCCCTTTCTAAATGAAGATAAAATAAATAAGTTACTACCAAATATTTCTTAGAGTTTAAGGTGGTGATTTTAATATGATTTGAGAATAAATAAGATAAATTAGATGAAATAAAGTTTTGTTGTAAAGGTGATGAATTTTTTGGGAATAAGATGAAAATAACTTTGAACCTAGTTGACTCATTAAATGGCAATAAGATAGATTTTAAAGGGGATTTATTTAAAATATGTAGTAGTTAGATACGTACTAATACACTATATTCTTTATTAGATAGTTATTTCTTCCATAAAAATTTCTTACAATCTTATAATTTATTAATAATAGTGATGTGTGCATCCCTAGACACTCTTTGATAACCACACTATTAATGTTTCTATTTTTACCAGAGGATACTATAATTGAAAAGCATGTAAAGAGGAAGGGTTAGTTAACCTTGATATTAATGCAATGAAAGGTGGTATTATCTTGATGGTATCAAAGTTATCTTAAAGATATATTGAAGGATTTTCTTCTATGCCCGAACACATTTAGTGAAATATAATTCAAATATGTGTTATCCTAGAAAAATATGTATTCCATTAAGGATAAAATTTAGACTTTAAGTTGAAAGAAAATGTCAAATATTTAAAGTAAAAATGGTGGGGATGGAATAAAAGCTTCAAGAATCTCCTTGTAATAATTCATTGCAATAATAAATGATTAAAACTAAACATGAATGGATATGTCACCAATAATTTTTAGATAAAATGACTAAAATTAGAGCCAAGATATTAGTTCAAGTATCAGGATAAAGGTATCAAATTCTTATTCAATGTAAACATAGCCAAGTTTGATAGATAAAAAGTTGGCCCCATTAATACTACGAGAGCATTGTCTAATGAGATTAAGTTGACACTATTCAATTTTTAGAAGTTAGAACCCTAACATTTACATGAGGCTTGTAAAATAGAACCTTATTAGGAAGAGTAGGAGAGGAGAAATGAACCCATAATAATTATACTTATACAAATAAAAATAATAATAATGTTTAACCATTTCAAAATGTTAAATTTGTTTCACTATGGTGATCAATAGCTAATTTGTACAAGGAGGCCACAATTTATAGGGAAATGAAGACTACATAAGAGGAGAATTTATTAACATAGTAGCTTGGTTGTAGTTATTTCTTTAGCATTAACTATTTTCTCTTTTTTCTTTTGTTGTTGAATATTTTATTTCATCTCTTAAAACCTATCAATGGTACTTGATCTTCATAATGATTATTTTCTTCTTTTTCAATTATTATCATCTTAGAAGGAATACCATTTGAATTTAGAGCAGGGAGAAAAGTATTTTTCTTTTAAAGTATTTAAAATATTATATTTATTTGATGATTCCTTCTTAACCTCTTCCACTCCTTGGAAAAAATTATCCAACCACTTGAATCTCCTTATATTAATCAATTTACTTCTATGATTTATGTATGTGTTTTTAGTGATTTACTCTTTATCCTTTCAATTTATTCATGATATACTTTAATATAGTTATAACAAGTATATAATAGTTTTTCATAATTGGATATGCCTTAAGAAACTCTTTAAACATGAAATTATTTGATGAGGGAAGATATAAATTAAGGTTATTCTTTCTTACTTACCTCATGCTCATCCATATTTTTTGTCCATAAATATCTCAAATCAAATTGGATTTTGCAAAGAGGATAGCTATATTTTAAATATTCACTCTTAGTCAAAGTCATTTATTTCTTTGTACAAATTTAAAATTGATTTATGTAATTTAATTTTTAATAGTTTTAACATGGATATATGAAGAATAGTTTTAATATAAATAAATAAATATATATATATATATATATATATATATATATATATATATATATATATATATATATATATATATATATATATATATATATATATATATATATATATATATATATATATATATATAATAAAATGGACATATTTTTATATTTTCCTAATACTAGAAAAATTTAATAATACCTTCATTCCTTCTAATCCTAATAGAACTATTTATTATACATTTTCATTCAAACAATCTAGTTTCTTTCCTCTAAATTTATTCTTCGATTCATACATTTAGTTCACCAACCATTTTGGGTAATGTCATAAGACTCAAAGGCAAAATATGAAGAATTTTATCCAAGTTTCCATTGTATGCACGCTAAAATTTATATCATGAACTATTTGATATAATTTTTCAAATAAATTTGTTAATGAACTGTTTGATATAATGCCTCAAATAAATTTCCAATAGTGTTTTGATATAATGCCTCAAATAGATTTCCAATAGTGTTCTGATATAATGCCTCAAATAAATTTGTTAATGAACTGTTTGATATAGGGTGCATATAATGGAAACACTATTTCTATCATACTCCATGAAAAATTACCATGAACTGTTTGATATAATGCCTCAAATAAATTTGTTAATGAATTGTTTGATATAGGGTGCATACAATGGAAACACTATTTCTATCATACTCCATCAAAAATTACCATGAACTGTTTGATATAATGCCTCAAATAAATTTGTTAATGAACTGTTTGATATAATGGCTCAAATAAATTGGAGGTGCCCTGGTAGAAATGTATGCAAAATGTGGAAGCATAGACAGGGCATGTTAATTTTTTGACTGAGTAGAAATGTAGCATAGAAATAGTGTATGTTGAAAAGGCTTTAGAAAATTTCAAACAAATGCAGTTTCAATTCAACAAATTTGAAAATTTTCACATTTAGGGTTTAGAAATTTAACAAACAAACACATTTTGAAGTCTATGAAATTCGATTTTGACAAACCTGGAAGTTGGGTTGATGAACTATGGAGAGATGAAGTCAAGTTTGTTGTTCGTCAGAGAGATGAAGTTGAGTTTGTTCGCCGTTTTCTATTCACATTCGCTGTTCACCGTTTGCCGCACGTACAGAGCATAGGGAAAGTAGAAAAAAGCGAAAAATGACAGTGACAAGTTCATTTTTTTTTAATGTCTTATTTGAGGGGGTTCAATTGAACCCATGTTCGACCGAACCCCTTCAAATATTAATTTTTTTGTTTATGTTTTGGGGGTTCGATCGAACCAATGGTTCAACCGATCATATATGTTTGGTCGAACATAAAAGGTGGTTCGGCTGAACCATTGAGTTTGATTGAACCCTTTGAGTTTGGGGAAAGGAAGTAAAATGAAATTTCTATCCTCATAAAATTTGTAAACCACTATTGTGGTTTGACCCAACCGCAATGTCTAAATTAAAGGCTTTTAGGTAAAACATGAATGCCATTGCTTGTGGAGGTCTCATCGACATGGGGATCCTTTGCTAGGTTTTATGGAACTTGATATTGAAATTCATCATAACCTCCTGAGGTGCTCTTTTGATGGTTATTAACTGTGCTGTAATATAGATGAGTGGTATCCCTTTTCTGCAAAGCACTCAAAGAGCTTATCTCTGAGTTCATCCCAAGTGTGGATGGATTTAGAAGTTAGAGATCTATACCAATCCTAAACTTTTCCTTTAAAGGATGCAACCAATAATCTAAGGGCTAAATTTTTCTTTGTGATGTTATGATTGTGCAAACATTCACGACATCTTAGAGATGCTTCGACAGTGTTTTGAAATATTATTTGGTAAACTTTGGAACTAATTTGAGAGAATTAGGAAGGATAGAATCCCACACATTTGGAAGTGTAGGAGGAGCCAATGGACTACCACTGTCCCATGTCACAAAATTCCTTGATTGTTGAATCTTGGTGAATAGACCTCTATGAACATGAAAAATAGGTATTCTAATTTGAAAAGATCTATCAATTGCTGGAGTAGATAGAGCTTTAGATTCAGGGCTTGTACTTCTAGCTCTATCTCTCTAAGAGGTGATACTGAACTTGTAACCCATTTCCTCCTAGGAATAAAATAAGGTAATTGGGAGTACTGAAAACTACCTCTAAAGATGCCCTTGTTTGGATCCTGGGCATGAGTCTGCTGATTCCGCTTGTAACCTTCTTGATCTATTTATTTCCCATGGTTCTTCAAGGTTGGGTATCAAATGTTATGAAAGATTTTGGTCCCACCAGGCATGCCAGAAAAACAAATATTGATTATAAAATCTTGTGCCTCTTTGAACAACCTTATGGTAAATTCAGTGAATGGGGGACCTGCTTGCCCTTAACTAAATGACCTCTAGGATTTTTAAAGAAGTTGGCTACTCCTTTTGTTTGGGAAAAGTGAGAAGGAAATGCATAAATAAAAACAAATTAAGGAAATGTGCCACAACACTTTTACAACATTTCAAAACCCTAATAGGTTCCTAATTTTGATAAAATAAACACAAATTGCCACATACACTTAATTGTTGAAAAGAGAATAAGCAAGTAAGGCCTACACGAGCACAGAGAATTCATTCAAATCATTTTATGGGAAGCAAGTCCATTAAGGTTCAATAGAATATGATGAATCCAAAATTGAATATGATATTTCAGACCCCTACAGAACTATTATACCCCAATAACATAGTATGAAATCTAGCATAACTCTAACAGGAAATGAAAGAGTACCAAGATATGGTCTAGTTCATTGTAGGTCTAAGCTAGAAAAAATAAAAGCTATCTATAGCTAAGAACCAATTATCAAGACTATATCCAAAAAATGACACAGGGCATTAGCATATATGAATACAAAATAAAATGCAAGATAAAGGCCACATAGGCACACTCCAATACATCTTTCTTCTTTCTATTACTTGATTCAGAAAATAGTACAAAAGTGCTAAGGTTAAATAACTAATTCAAACATTTATCTTAATATTGATTACAAAATTGCTATAGACAAATGAGAATACTCTAAGGAATCTATGACCTCCTATTCTTCTATCTTAATAGAAATTAAACTAGTGGGAGAGGCTTAGAAATTCCCTTTTATAATGTAAGGGAAGCGAACAAGCAAAAAGCACTCTCCATTGCCTTAGCGAAAATCGTAACAGGGGACAACAAACATGTGGTTTGAAAACCCTTACGAAGATCACATCAGATTATGGAAATATGAGAAATAAAGTTTGAGCTGCTTGTTGTAGTGATCTTTGTAAGCATCTGTTGATCTAGAATCTTGGGAACTACTAAAAAAATATTCTATGCTAGAGAATAATTGCGGCACTATGAAAACCTTGGCTGGAAAAATTTGATTTGATCATTGTGAAAGTAGTAATGGTGCCATCAGAGTGGATACTAGCCTTTGAGATTATGAAGGAGAAAAAATAATACCAACATCCGACATCATCCTCAACAAATCATCCCTAATAGTGAAGAACCCTACTCGACAAAAATTGGGTGATGTTGCACATTGGCAAGTGTTCTTCAAACATCACTTGAGCAGCTTGTGAAAAAACCCCGCAGGGTGGCCAGGTGTTTGGCTCCATGCCTCATAATAGTGCGATATTCAAAAATTTGTGTAGCCACTACATGACACTATTACACACCTTTTAGAAAAAATTAAAACCCACACCTCCCAAAGATGTGCCAATGTGACAAGTGGCAGGGCCAATGTGACAAGTGGCAGGGTGAACGTAAAAAATCAAAAGATGGAAAACTTTTGGGCCGAAAGGTCAAGGGGAAAAATGTTAACATATCTAGAGAAAAAAATAGCTCCACATTATACATTAATGAAGGATTTTAACTAGAATAAGAAGGTTGATCACGAGGAGAAGGATATCTATAAAGAGGAAATGAAGATAATTCTTATGGGGATGAGGACAAAACTAGAGTTAAGACATCTTCACATTCTTGAATGCCATTAGAGAAATTAACTATTAAATTAAATTTTTCTTTCTTATTAGTTTCTCCATGTTACCAAAATATTCTTGGGTATGTGTGTGGAAATGGGAGACCAAAAGGGGGTCTTAAGTGGTCATTTTTTTCTAAAATCAAGAAAAATTGAACTTATATCAGAAATAGAAGATAATCATGTTCAAATTTTGAAGATGCAACAAGAATAAGAGTTGTAGTTTTTTCAATCTACTTTTTAAACTTCTATTTTTTTGTGGTGATTAAGGGGTTCAAATAGGGGGGCCACACAAAGTGCTCATATTTTTATCAAAAAATATAACATAGTTTCTAGTATGCCACCCCTAAAATGTTAACCTTTTTTTAGTATTTAAAAGATTATTTTGATGAAAAACTAGCTAATTCCATGTAGTTTATGATTTATTTTTTCCTATTTTTTTAATGAATATATGATTTTTACTAAGTTTCAAATTGGAAACATCTAAAAAAATAAAAATTAAGTGTGCACCTCCCTATTTTTTTTGGGAACTATTTTTTTAATGTGTAAAGAATAGAGTCTATTTTATAAAATTGTAATTTATTTCAAATTTTGAAGAATAGATAAAAATTGAAACCAAAAATACCATATGTAGGATTTTGATAGGAAAATGGAGACACTAGTAAAATAAGTGAAAGATCAAAACATTAATATATTTTAAATTTAGGAAAAGTTACATGATTAAAATCTAAGAGAGAGAGGTGCATGGTTGGGTGGGTGCCTTTCCATACAACCTATTGTGGAAAGGCCAGGGAAAATGGCGGTGATGAAGAATCTATTACAGGTTTTGGATATTTTTGGTGAATGCCTCTATGGGGATTATGCAACAATATACTTTCCATCTCAATGGTGTTGATGTCTATTTGAGGGAGATAAATTTTGGGATTGCCAACTTGGTAGGTTGATGTGGAGCTCGGTCTGGTGTCGTAAGAAGAGTGCTTCCTCACCAGTTGTGTAGAATTTGATTGTATTTTTGACATCATGATGAAGATGTAAGGAGTTTTACAAATCCCAAACTTGGGAGATTGGGTTGTCTTTTCATAACCATCATTGCAATTTGTTGAGATGATTCATATGTGCAAGATGGTGATATCATAATGATGACAGGCTAGCTCTTTACACGACATGGTAAAACTTGCCAGATTAATAATGGCTTGACAAGATTGTGATTATTGATGTAACACAAAATTTGAGGACCTTTTGGTGTTTTCATTTCATTTCATTGTCAATTGGGTTGATTATTTATGAGGCGTAGGTAAGTTTTGCATTAACAACTTGATGGGGGAATGCTCCAAATTTGTAGTGAAAATGTTTGTAAAAACAATGAAAAACATTGTAGTGGATACTACAATTCATTTAGATAACATTGGTTTGTCAGATGGCATTTTGTGGGGAGATAACATATCAATGTCTCAAGAAGATCTTGAAAAAATATGATCCTCTCATTCTTGTAGCAATGAAAATAATCTTGGGAAAGGGATTTCTATGGAGCCAAGAAACCTTTAGGGTGGACACAAAAATAATGTCCTAGTTCCTAGATGTTGTGTTGGACATTTGAATGGTGAAAAAGGATGTAGAGGTGTTGGTGAGAAAACTCTTCTACTCGGACCTACTAGTGGGCTTAGAATAAATTCTCCATATCGCCTCTCTTGGAATGGGGCTACCTCAACCATGAGATTTGGCCTCATACTATGTGCTAGGAGAGAATGTAAAATACTACCCATTCATATTTGACCTAAAAGGATTGGCATTGGTGGAGCATAATTAGCTAGTGGTAGTTGGGGTGGAATACCTTCAAAAGGCATTGAATCTTTCTTAGAATTTCATTTGCAGCAAGGTTCTATATTTCAAGACCTTCACTACCACTAATGGATTCCTTGGCTAGGTTCAACTTTGGTGTTTTCTGGTTAAGTTTGACTTTCAATTTTTATAGGTTTTAGGTTTTGATGTTGGTTCCTTGTCTGGTTATGAATGTATATGGGTATTGGGTTTGATGAGAATTTTTTTATAGTGTATTCCCATATTTTGTGTTAATCTGGGTAATGGAACAATGTAAATGTTTGGTCTACCTTGCGTGGTCATATGCTTCAACTTATATAGGATGGTCAGGTCTCTAGTGTGGTTGGGTTGAAATGATTTCTACATGATGGAAACTTTGTAAATTTTTTCCATATCAATATAATATTACTCTTACGTATAAAAAAAAATATAACAGATAAATATTATTATGGTATTTTTTAACTCAACATTGAAAGAAATGAAAACTTGATGGAGAGAACATTTGATATTATATAGTTATTTAGAGATTTCAAAAAGCATGCATGTTGGAATTGACATGTAAGTCCAACCATTTATCAAAAAAGTGAAAATTCCCCACTCCTCATGCTATAGGTAAATCAAGATACAAGATCCGAGGCCCCCCTCAATTATTGACATGTTAGAGAGTAAACATGTGTAGTTGGAACCTTGATTGATGAAACTATAGGAAAAAATTCCCATTTTTACACCAGGGTATGTGCAGGATCATCATGGAAAAAACAGGCACTTAAGTGACAATGAAAATTTAGAAAAATTAGAGTTAGGCAACTTGATGTAAAAATTTGAATAAGTCATCTATATTATTTCAAAAATATGTAAGAATATAATCTGTGGAAAATTGAATGTAGTTTCTAAACTACTAGGTTTATTTTTCTAAAAAAATCTATTTGGTGAAAAAATTGAAATTTCAATGCAAGAATACTTAAATTTCGTGGGGAAAAATAAGTAGGTGTTTGTCTAACCACCCTAACCATAATAAAATGATAATATTTTTTTATAAGATTTTAGATATAAGTAGAGGACTCCGTGTGATGTGATGCATTTTTTTTGTAATTTTTTTCCAAGTAAATAATTAATTATGATTTTTTTATTACAATTTTTTAAAAATATAAAAACTTGTATATCTGACCATCTTAACTTGGTCAAAACTTCATGAAATTAATTTTTTTTTAATCCTATAGTATGCAAAGCATAGAATGTGACACATGTTTTGGATTCAAAAAATGTGATACTGTTTGAAAGATATAGATGTTTTTCAATTAGGCTATCAATCAAGACTTTAGTTGTAATTGTAATAGAAAATGAATAATAATTATTTATTAGATTCAAGCTAAAGTATAATTTATATTTGTGGAAAGTTGAGAAGCTCCTTTACAAACCCTTTTCGTTTCATCAATTTTGGTTTAAAAAAGTCACCAGCCACATGGGAAAAATCTAGAAAAGTAAGGTAAGTTGTTAAACATGTTTTTTGTGTTGACTTCTTAGGATTGGCAGGTCCAAACCAAAATACAAAGCAAGCCCGAGGCTAATCCCTAGGCATTAAATTATGTGTCAAACATATCAGATATCTAATTTGAATCCGATATCCAATATGTTTTATATAGAGTTGCAAAAATGTTATACAATTTATAATATATGATTTAAAAAATACAATAAAGTTTATAATTTAATATATAATATACAATATAGTTTATAATGTAATATATAATATACAATTTATGATAATCTCTTATTGAATTATGTATTTAATATATAATA